>PVJH01002781.1:0-158871 GCA_004026705.1 Nesogale talazaci
TTTAATAATTTACAAATTGCTATTGCTTTTTCATATCGTACACTGTGCAATGTGTCCCTTCACTCACTTCCCTGTTGGCCTTACCCAAGAGAGGAGGTTATATGTGGATCCCTGAAATTGGTTCCCCCTTTCTACTCCACCCCCCCTCACCCTCCTAGTACTTTCCTAATATGGTCGCTGACGACAAATGTGTGCATAAGCAAATGTGGTGCAGAAAGCTGATGGTGCCTGGCTATCAAAAGATATAGTGTCTGGAGTCTTAAAGACTTGGGTAAACAAGCGACCATTCAGCTCAGAAGCAACAAAGCCCACATGGAAGAAGCACACCAGCCTGTGTGATCACGAGGTGGTGAAAGGATCCAGTGTCTGTCAGGCATCAAAGAACTAAAATTATATCATTATAAATAAGGGGGAGTACAGATTGGCAACCTAAGGCCCATGAATAGGTGAAGCGACATCCTCTTACAGAGAGGTTGCAGGGAGGAGAGGAGTCAGTTAAAGTACAGTGTAGTAACAATGAAATATGCATCTTTCCTCTGGTTCTCAAATGCTTCCCCCCACCCACTATCATGCACCCAGTTCTACCAGACAAGTCTGGCTAGAGCAGGGGACGTACACTGGAGTTGGAAACATGGGGAATTTAAGATAGATGTTCTCAACCTTCTTAGGGCCGCCACCCTCTGAGACAGTTCCTCATGTGGCGGTGACCCTGCCCAACCATAACCTTATCTTTGTTCCTACTTCATTACTGTCATTTTGTTACTGTGATGAATCGTTGTGTAAGTATCTGATAGGCACCATGTCTCTTCATTATTGCACATAGAACATCATGAAAGCAGAGTGACTCATCCCCCAAACAGATTGTGGAATATTTATTTCTAATGGCAGATAAGTGAAATGTTGTCTGGAAGCCTGGTGCAGCATGGCGAACAGTCCACTCTGGGTACTTGTAGGTGGGCCGATCTGCATGTGGGCGGGCCCCCCTGGAGACAGAGGAACGCTGTCTCGGTTCCTAAGACCATCAGAAATAATGTGTTTTCTGATGGTCTCAGTCGACCCCTATGAAAGGTTCCTTGAACCCCCAAAGGGGTCGCAACCCATAGGTTGAGAACCGCTGCCCTAGAAGGAGGCAGAGTTGTAGCTCACTGGCCAGTTATGGGGTGGGAGAAAGGCTGGGGGCTTTCAGTGGGTGGGGGTGGGGCAAGCAGCAGGCCAGGAGCGAGCTGTGTCAGACAGAGCCGTGTCAGCCGTGTCATACTCTTTCTCAGGGAGCCCTGGCTCTCCCAGCTGACTGGGGCAAAATCGCTAGAAGGCACCTGGCCTGGGCCCAGTGCAGACATGCTCCCCCTCCTTGGAGGTTTCTCCAATACACCCTTTGTACAATGTTGCAGGACGGCATCTAAAGGGCAGCGAGGCAAAGCCAAGCTGAGCTCTTGGTGTTCTCTGGGGAGTGGGATGGGTAGGAGGGTGGGGAAGGACCAGCTGCAGACTCCCCAGAGTGGGCAGAAACAATGACTCCCAGAAGCCCTTGCTACTTATTTGCCACTTGCTGGCTCTGTAGGCCCTCCCTGGTTTCCCCACCTGAGCGAGTCTGTGCCTCCCCAAGGAAGTCAAGGGTAACAGTGTATCACCTTCACAGGGGGCTGCAAAGGCTTGCCTGCAGTCGTGTCTGGCTCACAGCACAAGCCCCCTCCCCCCGATAGGTTACTACTATGGATCCATGTGTTGCACTGCTAAGCACAAAGGCGGTGTTCAGAGGTAGAGGGCAGGGTGGCAGGAGGAACCAGAGGCTGACTTGGTTCCATGCCGGCACCTTCTCTGATGTCTAGGCTGGTACCTAGAGGCCAGGAGTCACTGGGTGATGCAATTGGCTAAGCGCCCATCTGCTCACCAAAAGGTCGGTGGTTTACGCCTACCCATAGGTGCCTCCGAAGAAAGGCCTGGCTTCTGCTTCCCCAAGGTCACAGCCTTGAAACCCCTATGGTGCAAGCAGTTCTGCTCTGACACGTGGGGTCACCAGAGGCTGGAGTCCACTGCATGGCTTCTGGCTGGGCGTTCCCGGAAGGCCAGCAGCAGGCTGCTCCACAGGCCTGCTGGAGCCTCCGCTTCAGAGTCAGGAGCTGCCGGTAATTGTTCACGTGACCTGGGAAGTCCTTCCCTGGGAGCCTCTGTCAAGTCCGTTGAAATCCCTGAAGCGGCTATGACCTTGGCTCATGACCCCACAGGAAGGATGGAAGCTGCACATACAGACCCACCAGCCTGGGAGGGTGTATGCTTGGAAGCAGGTGGGCGAGGGGTGCTCTTTGGCCCCTGCATAACCCTCTGTGACTAGGCTGACAGCAGCAGGGAGGGAATGGGAGGGATACTGTGTCCATAGGGAGGGCTTCTGTTTTTCTTAGTCTCTGGGCCTTGAAGGCCAGAGGGAAGGAGACCCTCTCAGGCACCCTGGCCTCCCAGCTGCACCTGGTATTCCTCCTGCCATTTACTGCTGCTACAAGTGTCTCCTTCCCACAAGGCCCATGCCAGAGCAGGTGGAGGGTGCCCTTCCTGACTTCTGCTCTGGTCACAATGCCTTGGCATCCCCTTGCCCGCTGCCAGAGACGGCATAGTGGGCTGTGGGTGGTGGAGTTCCTCCCGTTGGCTTCTCCAGCTCCACCCACTCTTCTCTCCCCACCACCGTCTCAAGACATAAGCTGGTCCCATGACCAGGCTTGTGGCAGCCAAGGGCAGCTGGCCAGGGCTGACTCTGGACATTACATAACCAGAAGGCTGTGGATGTTTCCAAAATGCAATCCAAGGCAGCAAGTTCGACAAATTAGTTCAGCCAATCCCAGGCCTGAGGGTGCACGACACCCACCCATCTGCCCTGAGATGGCGGGGTGCCACTTGTGGACCATCGCAGAGCTCCTGTTGGGCATCAAAACCTGCATCCTCTGGGGCACCTGCAGGCCCACTGAAACTCACCCTCACCCCCAGTGGGGGAATATGCTTTCATCAGCCCATCCTGCAGAGTCCCTGGGTGGTATAAACAGTTAACCTCCTGGGAGACTTCACCTAAAGGCAAAGCTGCACCCCAGAGGCCCCTCAGAAGACAGGCCTGGCAACACACTTCCAGAAATGCAGCTGTTGGAACCCCTCTGGAGCAGGACGGCCCAGCAGAGCACACAGAACCAGGTGAAGAATAGGGGCGTGGAAGCTCTCTGACTTGGGAGTGGAGCTGAGCATGAACAGGCAGCGGGCTCCCTGGGCTTCTCACAGCATGTTCTCTTCGGCAATGTTTCCTAATGGCTGTGAGGGCAGTAGAACACGTGCCCAGTGAGACGGCGGGGCCCAGCCCACCCTGCAGAGGACATTAGAGCCGGACCAATAGGAGAGAGGGTGGAGCCCCAGGCTCAGAATGAAGCTCCTGCAACTGGCAAAGAGGGAGAAGTGGGTTGTAACCCTATTTATTATAACCTTGGCAACCGCTGGCCACCTGTAGGCACGATGGAAAGCCAGGAAGCCCCAGCTCAAAGGAGCTCTGAAGGACCACCTAATAGCCTAGTGGAGGCCCTCCTTTTGCAGACAGGAAGGCTGAGGCCCACAGAGGGTCTCAGAACTACCACCTAACCAAGCCTCTGCTGGTTTAATCACCACCTTGGGCCGCTCTGCCTAGGCTGCCTCTGCAACCTGGCCTCTGCTATCCCTCCCTCCCTCCTCTCACTATAGAGGGTGGAAAGGCAGAAGGTTGAGGTCTACACATTGAATAAACACCCCCACCTCACCCCAACCCCTGCCACACACACCCAATCCACCGTGCCTGCTTTGGCCAAGACACCTCTGGCCAAACCCCAGAACCCCTCCCCCCCGCCCCCCCCGGGAGCCAGGCTGACATCACCCACCTTCATCTGTTTGATAGTGTAGACCAGCGTGCCAAAGGGTCCATCCTTCACCAGCTTCTTCCCCACCACCTTGGCCCGGATCACTGCAGAGACAGAGACAGAGAGGGGCAGGGGTTATAGAGATGGCATCTTGAGGTAGGCATGCCAGCCCCCGGGTACCTGGAACGGTCTTCTTGCCTATGAGCCAAAAGCAAGAATTCAGATGGGAGAGGGAGGGAGGAGGGGGGGAAGGAGGGATGCAGACAGCAAAGTGGCTGCTGCCCAAGTCGATTCACCCTGAATGCTCATGTTGCCTGCTCTGCAGATTCCTGGGCAATGCTCACCCTGCATTTCACCATGTCCCCCCAAGCCCCTTCCAATAGTTCTACCAGAACTCTGTCTGCTCCATGTGAACACTCAATGGTACCCTAGACCTGGTCGCCTGCCAAGACTCCTTCCTACCCCTCACGGCATGGCAAGAGGCACTTTCTTGGCACAGATGCACCCATCTGACATGGCTGCCCGCTGTGGTGCACCCCCACAGCCGAGCTTGGTGCCCTGGACAGACTCTAGACCAAGCTCGGGGTCTCGGTACCCAGCACTTGGCTGCAACGGGATGTGGTGGAGTCCGGCTCAGTGAGAGTGATGGGAGCACTTGGGAGGACATGGGGTGGGGCTTAGAAGCCAGGGCGAACAGTTCCCACCTCAGTTCAGCTGTCATGGCTGTTATAAGCCTCCACGTCCTGGCCTGGAGAACAGGGCTCACCACAGTGCCAACCTCTAGAAAAGAGAGGGCCTGGGCTAACCTTGACACAGAGTCTGGGGTGTCGGCTGTGTTCAATAAACAGTATCACTCTCTTCAGTGCTGAAGAACTTCTGTTCATAAGCACCTCTTCTTGGTGAGCGCCGCTGGGCTAGTCTAACAGAGGAGTGGCGCCCAGGGCTGGAGTCAGGGCAGTGCTGAGACTATGGCCTTTACAAGAACAGATCACCAGCACTTTCTCCCTTTCAGCCACTGGTTGGATTTGAACCATCAGCCTCTGTTAGGAGTCAGATGCGTAACCTGCTTGGTGTGTTTTCACTGCTCTTATCCGCTCCTCAACCGCCTGACAAGGAAAATATTTCAACTTAGGAGGACACTCAAAATTGCATCTTATGTTTTATTTAAAGCAACCCTCATGCCAGCACTCATTATTATTACTCTCCAAAGGCCAGTCTCTACTTCTTTCTCTCGCTCTCATTCTCTCTCTCTCTTTGAGTCACCTCAGTTCACAATCAAAACTATCTCGATCCCTGCTGTCTACTAATTTTACATTATGCTCAGCTCCTACCATCACTCTGGGCCCCTGAATTCTTGTGACTAGCTAGTCTAAGAGCATTTCTGGTTAAAATACCACCAGATGGGCTTCACCTGTGATTGCCTGAAGCCCCACACAGGAGCCCCAGTTGCAGGCTGGGAGGGAAGGGAAGCAAGGTACTTCTTCCTGCAGAAGCTCAGTGTTCTCATCTGTAAGGAGGGTTTAATTACACCTGGGACTTGGAGCGAGTGTGTAACAAAAAACCGAGTGTCATTTCATAGCACCTCATTGGCCAGCAGGAAGTTGCTCGGTAAATAGCAGATGAGTGTGAATACTCAAAAATCACAACAGACCAAGTAGGGCATTCTCCACTTGATGGGGGAACAAGAAGAAGAAAAAAGTGGACTGTGACTATGGGTAATGGATGAAAGAGGCTGAGTTTTCTCTTTCTACTTCACGTGAAGAAGCATCCAGTAGCTGGGTCCCCATCTCTGTGGAACCAGCACCGCCTCTGCGAGAGAAGATCTGGTGTTCAGAAATTACAGAGCAACAGCATTTGCTGGCTCCGGAAAGAAAAAGACATCTAGACACTAGAGCTCACAATAAAAAGGGGACTGGCTGGGGGGCAGGCAGACAAGAGGAGCTGGGCTTACTCAAGCCAGAGCACTGACCAGCATGGAATGAACTTTGCACAGATGGGAACCGTGATCCGCCAAGTCAATCTCTTCCAGTTCTAAATTTGGTTTCTTCTTTCTTCCTCATATGGTTCTTAACCCACAAGGGAGTCCATACTCAGTACATGTCCATCACAGACACCAGCCCTGACATCATCCCCTCACCTGTCTCCAGCACTGATGGGGCCTTCTGGTGAACTCCCTAATGGTGCCCCCATTGTGCATTCCATGCCCCAGCACTCGGAATCTCAAGTCTAAAGGAGCCACACACACACACACACACACCCCCAATCTCCCGGTGATCCAATCAACTGCTGATCAAAAGGCTGGCGAGGCACGGTGCAAGAAAGGCTTGGCAATCTTGTTTTCAAATAGCCACCTCTGAGAGACCTTCTGGAGCAACACTGCTACTGACACAGGTGTCACCTTTAGGACACAAGACCCTATCCCTACAGGATTCTGTCCAGCACCACCCTTAATGAGTTCAGATCCTCCCTCCCCACGGTCAGGACACTGATGTATCAAGGACTCTTCCAGGCCGTCTTCAACAAGAGAGCAACATCCCCAGCCCATGAACCAAGTCAGCTCCAGGCCTCAGACCGAACTCTCTGCCATCAAGCCAGTTCTAACTCACAGCAACCCTGTCGGGCGGGGCAGAAGTGCCCCCTGGGTTTCGCAGACTGTCACTCATGTCTTTTTCCTTCAAAGCAGCTGCTGGTTTCACACTGCTGACCTTGCAGGTAGCAGCCCAATGTGTGACCACTCTACCATTAGTTGGGACAGCTCAAATCAGGAGGAGGAAAGGGACAGGTGACAAACCTGCTGTGAAAATGAGAGGCTGGCAAGATGCCAGGGTCCCTCAAACTGCAGCTTCCACCTCTCCCTCTGATCTGCTCAGGGTGCAGCAGGGTCCTCGGCAGGGTGCCACCCTTCCAGGGACCCCAGACTCCCTTGGATCCCCTCCCCGCCATGCGGGCTGCAACAGCTGAACTGCTGGGGCTATGCTATCTGCCGGGACCCCACAGTGGGTACTTCCGGAATCAGTGTGGACCAGTCTGCTTTCTCGTTAGCACAGAAGGTCAATGCTTTGGGAGGGAGTGGGAAGCAAATAAAAGAACAGCACCCTTTTAAAATAGCGCCCCTCCTTTCCTGGCCCTGAAGTGGCTGGCCTTGATTTAGACGGAACATGTCAGAAGCAAACCTATCCCATAAAGCTGGGCACTTCGGGAAGCTTCTGGACACACAGTCGGCCAATTCATTCCGTACCCTGAAATGCCCTGGCCTTGGAACGTTTTCCTACAAGGACAGTTCCGTGAGGAGAGTAAGTGCCTGTCGTCAGGAAGGCAGACTCCGATTCCGGCTTCACTATGACTCTGTGGCTTCAGACAAACTCCTGGGGACTCTGCCCCCCTGAGCCTCTCTCTAGAATCATCAGCTCATATACCTTGAGCCGATTCCAGGAGCAGCAACCCAGCAAGGCAGGGGAGAGGGTGGGCCCTGCCACCCGACTGCCTGGGTTTGAATCCAGAGTCATTGAGAGTCGTGGTTACGAGACGGGCTGGTAACAACAAGGCCAATGGTTTGAAACCAGCAGCTACTCTTGGGAAAAGATGGGGGGGGGGGGCGGTTTCCATTCCTGTTAAGTGTTACAGCCTCGGAAGCCCACGGAGCCAGCTCTGCCCTGCCCTAGAGTCACTACAAGCCAACATCAACTGGAGGGCAATGGTCTTGGTCTTGGAGACCACGTGGTCCTGGGAAGTTCTGAGGCCTCTGTGTGCCACCCTTGCCTGACTGTAACATGGGGTGAGAGTAATAATCCCTTGTGAGGCGGGTGCCAACAGGGCCTGGCCCGACATATGTGATGCCACTGTCACTACACTTGCAACCACACTCGTGACATCTACTCTTCTCTGTCTACAGTAGATTCTCAGAGGGCCTGAGGAGAAAGGGAAGCTCATCCACCTAGCCCCATCCTGCCAGGTTTTAGGGAGAGGTTCAAAACACAACAAAACCCCAAACCCCCACCAAAGCCATGACCATGGAATGGGTTCCAACTCAGAGCAACCCCAAAAGGCAGGGTGGAACCAGCTCCATGGATTTCCATGACTATAACTCTTTGCAAGAGTAGAAAGCCTCATCTTTGTCCTGTGAGGCAGCCGGTGATTTCGAACCGCTGACCCTGTGGTTAGCAACCTAAAAGATCACCGTTTTGCCACTGAGGGAAGGGCAGCTCAACCAGCTGGCCGACCCAGAGTGCCACGGTATGTATGTGCGGCCTGAGGGCCCAGGCTCACGACTACTACCTGCCTACCTAAGCCCAGAAAGGCCTGCCAGGCCCGTTCAAACCAGAGGTCATGGTCATGAGCCCGAGAGTGAGAGGCCAAAATAGCCCAGCACAGAGCCTACACCCACATTTCCCTGGAGGGGGAAAAAAAAGGCACGAAAAGGAGCTAAAATTAACCAGCACTCCATGCTCCCACCAGGCTCCAGAGTCCCATGGCAGCCTGCCCCAACCCGCCTATTTGGGTTCTGAATTAATATTTCTCTATTTGCTTCGGCTTCTCCTCTGCAATTCAAGTGGATTCCCATGTTTATAGCAGGGGCTCTGCCAAGGCTGCTCTGACCAGGAGGGCTGCGGGAGAAGGAGGTGGGAGGCCCTGCTTCTCCAACAGCAATGGACCCTGGCAATGTGGACTGGCCTGGCATCTGGAACATTCGGTTGGGGACTGGCAGGGGTGACAACAAGAAGTAGAAGTCCTGGATCATGCTTTCCCAGTCTGGCCCGGAAGATGGAGGTGAAAAGTTCATGGGTACACAGCCAATATCCCAAGCGCAGGTATATAAATGTTACCCAGGAGGGAAGGCTGAGGAAAGGTCTGGAGCCCTCCCCCCTCCCTTGCCCCCGCCCCCGCCATCTTTCTCTCTCTTGTCCCTGCTTATTCTCCCTAGAATAAAGTGACCAGATGTCCCAATTTTGGCAGAACAGTCCAGATTTTAAACAATTTTTCTCATGTTCCGCGACATTTTTAAAAAGTCCCGATTTTTGGAAAGAATGCTAACCCCCACTCCTCTGGTCAATGGTGTCCCATTTTACCAATGTTTAAATCTGCTTAATTTACCCTGGAAGCATCTGGAAGGGTATCTTAGAGGTGGAGGTCAGAAGAAATAAGCGGCCACCAGCCACCCCCCCAGGAGAAAGACAAGGATTTCTCCTCCCGGAAAGACAGACGGTCTCAGAAACTCACAGGGGCAGTCCTGCCCTGTCCTATGGGATTGCCAAGAGTGGGCAGTGACTCGAGGGTGGGGGGTTTGGGTTTGAGTGGCGCAAACAGTTCCTATGCCCAGCTGCTGACGGGCAGGTTGGAGGTTCGAGTCTATGTAAGAGAAGTGCCACCCAGGAAAGGTTTGGCCATCCCCACCCATAAAGTCAGCCGGGATTCCCAGCAGATCACAGTGTGCCTGTGACACACAGGCGGCTTTGCCAGCAGGCAGAGCAGACTCTGGGATGACCAAGATTTCAATTTAAACCTACTGACCGGCGTGTGTGTGTGTGTGTGTGTGTGTGTGTGTGACTGGCATGTGTATCTGCAGCTCAAGGGTGGGGGGTGGGGATCCTTTAAGCACCTCACACACCGGTGGATCTAGGTGCAAAGACAGATTACTTCGGAGGGTCTTTCCAGCCCTGGAATAACTTTTAAAGAGATGGTGAAGAGAACTGGCAAAAACAAACAAGCAGCAACCCTTCCCCAAACAGGATTTTGTGCCGTTCCCTCTCGCCAACCCCCACCCCAGCAGCACGTGGTTTGAGCCCACCATTCCGACAGCGACCAACCAGGATGCAGCTGCCGGGCAGTGGCTGGTCCGGTGCCAGCGGTGCACAGCTGTTCCTCATCAGCACGTTTGGAGCGGGACCAGGCACCCTGCGGCTGGCCCCTGCCTGTCCGCCTCTCTCCCACCCACCACACAACCAGCCTCCATCAGACTCAGAGCCTTCTT
This sequence comes from Nesogale talazaci, assembly GCA_004026705.1. Lineage (NCBI taxonomy): Eukaryota > Metazoa > Chordata > Mammalia > Afrosoricida > Tenrecidae > Nesogale > Nesogale talazaci. The sequence goes on from PVJH01002781.1 coordinate 9,829, forward strand.
CCCTGACTGGTCGGCCGGACTTCCCCAGCAACAGGGCGGAAGGGGGAAGCCATCCCTGACAGGCACGGCCCATCTATACACTCTGTGTCTACACAGACAGTTAGAAGGACCTTCCACTTGGGAAAGTAATGGGCCACAAGGAGGAAGCGCCCCCCGCACCCCGGACAAGATGAATAGACATGATGGCTGCAGCCGTGGCTGCACACATGGGAACGGTCTCGAAGGGCGGCAGCCTCTTTTTCCGTTGTGCCGAAGGAGGGCAGCGATGGGTTGGAACCAGCCCACCAACCACTGGGTCCTCTCACGGGCAGGAGAGAACTTCAGGTGACTGGGTAGTTGATTCTGGGGCTGACACCTACAGTGACAGGCATAGAGTATCTGTCTGTCTCTCTGCCTGTCCCTCTCTGAGGACCCAATAGAATGATTCGGCTGGCTTCCAGTTGGGTTTTGAGATGGCCAACCAGGGAAAGGAAAACCCCTAGCTGGTGGGCAGTGTCGATCTCTCAAAGAGGAGAGGCCTTGTGCATGTCAGCACAGGGAGAGACGGTCATCCTTCTGCCCAGACCCCAGCAGCAGCAGGCAGGGAGCAGAAAGACAATCTGAGCCTTGGCTGGATTGGTCTGCAGCCTGGACTGGGGGGCGGGGGGTGAGAGAAGGGTCTGGGGGTGCCACAGGGATGTGATCCCCAATGCATGGAGAACACCTGAAGATCTGGCTGTTCTGAGGTCTCCTGATGTTTACCTCCAAGTGACACCCCCGGATGGCATGGACGGCATCCCGTGTGCTTCTGGCAGAGGCAATATGGAGGCCACCCCACCGCAGGCAGCTCCCTCTCCCTCCTGACCCCTTTGGGGAATCTGCCCTTCAGATGATCCCAGGAGGACAAGGGCGCTAACTGGCCACTAGAGTCTCAACACCTGGCCTGGGATCGCAGTGAAGAGTGCAGACAGAGACGGAAGGGAAGCTGCCCTGAGCAGCTGCAAATCCAAACAGCAGGGTTTCCCAGTCTGTCTCCATCCGAAAGCTGTGCTGAACCCCGTTCACAAACCTCCACTGGCAGGCAGGGGATGGTGTAGCCGTTTTGTTTTAACTCTCGTGGGGTGAGGGGCAGTCCTGCTCCATCCTAGAGGGTCTCCAAGTCCAAATCAGCTGGGCAGCAAAGGTTTGAGGACTAGTTCCCATGTTGCCAAACATGATGCCCCTTCCTACGGGCTGGTCTTCCTGCAGCCAGGCCCACTGGAGAGCTGCCATCTCATATAGGGCATCTTGTGACATCTTTTCTACAGCTGAAGTGTGTGTGTTGTGATTGTCACACCACATCCAGGACTCTTCCCCAGCACCCGTCTGATCCTGTGTGTCAACCTGAGCCCATGCCACACTGATCTCGTGACAGGGCCCTCCCTCACACCTGCTTCTCCCGAGGTCTTCCTGCAGAAATGACAGCTGCTCACTTCCTCCAGCCCTTCCAGGCTATTCCACCACCCCAAACATACCCTCAAAAGCCTGTGCCCAGCACCAAGGCTTCAACTAGGTTATCTTTCCATCAACCCCTGCCGAGACTCTGCGTGTTCACCCCAGGTAAACGGTGTCAGAACCCACCTTTTAACTATCCCCAGACCACCCTCATAGAACCCGACTGAGCATGCACACAGAGCATCCAAGCCTTGTTCCAATCAAAGCAGTTCTCGGGTCAACCACCACTGAAGGAGGGGTCTATGACAATGTTGGGTAAGCAGCAGATATCCAACTGCAAGGCCAGCCGTTCAAACCCACAAGCCGGGTTATGTGAAAAAGATGAGACTGTCTCATCCCACGAGGCCGTGTGTCCGTGAAAGATTTAGCTGTTTCTTCCCCTCCCACCCACTCTCCCTGCCCAGGGGCCCTCTCCCCCCTCAATTTCAAAGACCCTACATTTTTAGTAGATTGGACTTTTTGGTAGATGCCCAAGCATAGGCCAGACAGTTCCAATGCATTGCCCCTCGAGATAAGGAGTCTCCAGTTCAAAGTTTGCCCTGATGAACTCTTTCTGTTCATAAAAAATATTAATCTTGGTTTGATTTAAGCAGAGCTTTTTGGCAAGAAAGGAACTCTCGAGGCTAAAAATAAACCCAAATACACACACATACACACACACACACACAATCTGGAACACTGCTAATCACCCCAGCCCAAGTTTCCATGGTGGGGGAAGCCATTAAAGCCAAGAGGATATTAAAACTTTGCTGCCCAGCGCCTCCTGCTTTCTCAGGGCCAGCCTTGTTTCCTGGAGTCCCCCAGGCCAGGTAGTCTTGGGGTGCCCTGGGCTTCCCAGGAAGGGGGTGAGGAGGCCTATGCCAGCTCACCTGGAAGGCACTGTGGAATCCAGCTTGAATTGCCTGGCCAGTACACAGGAACTGGAGATGGCAAGAGAGGGCAGGGGAAGGGGACACCATGTCGCCGGAGACCTTGAAACTACTCCGAAGAGCACAAAAACGCCACCAATAAGACACACACACACACACACACACACACACACACACCAGTGTCTGCTCCAACTGCTGACCTCAAACTATGAAAAGGCAGTGTTTAAACACTGCTGATTCAGCATCGGGACCACACCTTGTAAGTGCTTGGCTGTGCACTCACAGGTACATGGTTCAGATGCCCTGTTGAGACTCACAGCCTTCAAAGGCCTAGGCAATCCCACGGGCCATGTGATTCTTGTCACGTGGGGTGTCGAGGGCACCTGGCAACAAGGTGGCACATGTGTAGGCTTTGGATTAATGCCCGTAACCTCTGATATAACAGTCCAGGGCCTCTCACTTCAGGACCATAAGCTCTGATAGCAGCGAAAGCCACAGGGCCTGGGCTCCTGGATTAAGCTGACTGCCTGTGGGCATGAAGGAGATGGGGTGTGATCAAAACTTCTGAGTCCTGGAAGTCCACAGCCCCAAAGTGCCCTCCCAGCAGTCTGACACCACGAACCACTCGACAGAAGAGTTACCGTCTCAGAAGCGCACAGGGTCAGTTCTACTCTGCCCTGCAGGGTGGACTCGGTGGCAGTGAGTGTTACCTGCTTAAGCAGAGGTGGGGTGTCGGGTCCTTGGGCATAGTAGGCCCTCCAAATCATCCAGGGCAGCTAACATGGCACGCCTTACCAAAGAGAAGCAGTTCCAGCTGTCACATTAGGGATGAGTAAATTATATGTCAGATTAAATGTAGCTGACTGATTTGTAAGTTGATGGTTTTGTAATGCCCGTGAAAGATGTTATAAATATCCAAGTGGCCCTTGCCATTAAAAACATCTCCATCCCTGCTCTAAAGAGGTCTCCTGTCCGCCTCTTTGGAACAGCTGGGGTCAATAGCGCCTGCCCACATCCCCTCGAAGCCACCTATGGCCCCCTTCACCCCCAGGGTTTTTCTGCATCACTCCATCATGTAGTGCTGGGGTCCCCAGCTCTGGTCCCATCACTCCAGAGCCCCCCACTCCCTGAGCCTGCTCCAAACTCTGCAACCTTTGGACAGTCAGCCCCAGGAACTTAACATTCCTCCCTGGGCATGTGCCCATTTGTTTGTCTTCCTGCAAGAGCCACAACACAGCTGAAAGGCCATCTCTCCTGGGAAGCTGTTGGTCCACCCTAGGCCAAGCCAGGCCATCAGTCCTTCTGCTCAGCTGGATCATCTTCCCACCTCCCACCCCCCAAGCACATACACAGCGACCAGTCTCACTAGGCCGAGTTACCTGACAGCAGGGGCTGAGTCATTAGTACAGCTCCTGGAAGGGGGCAGGGGTTGCCCCAAACGCCTGTGGAATGAATGAGGGAAGCTTTGAGAGGGAGTCGAAGGCAGTTTCGTGTTTAGCCTCTGGAGCAGGAAGGGGGCGTCTTTGTTCCTAGCAGTCACCTGGAAATGAAGGGTCAGGTGGGAAAGAGCAGGCCAACGTGGGTCCCTGGCCCCCAGATACAGAACCCTTACACCCACAGAGGGAAAAGTCAGGGGTCCTGTTACAAGAACAAAGCAGACACACCCAGCCGGGCTGGGCTGGGATCTGAACGATCCCTAGAGTTGGTCAAAAAGAAGAGGAGAGCAGGGCCTTCTAGAGGCTGGCAGGGGGAACGGAAGGGGGAAACGGTGCCAGTGATAAAGAAGGAGACCACCTACTCTTGGATCACCTTACAAGGGCAATCCATGTTGCCCGAGCCTCTCAGTCATTCAGGGAATAGTTCCCAAGTGCCCAGCCCTGAGCCAAGTGTCAGAAACACACACCATTAAAGAAGCAAACACAGTTTAGGCATATTACATCAAAGTCCTATAGCCCACTTATTCCCAGTTGGTAGATACGAAAGGCAGACTTGGGACAGTTAATGAACCTGCTGGCCAGGGCGAGGAGGTCACACAACGAAGAATTAAATCCAAATAGAAACCAAAGAGCCCTGGTAATGTAATAGTTACACGTAGATGGGCAGCTAACCGCATGGTTACCAGTTTGAAACCACCAACCACTCAAAAGAGAAAGACCTGGCTTGTTACTCTCATAGAGAGTCTCAGACACCCGCAGAAGCAGTTCTACCCTGTCCTATAGGGTCACTGTGATTCGATGTCAACTCCATAGCAGTGAGTATAAGCTGCCATCACATCACATTCCGACTCACAGAGACCCCATAGGACAAAGCAGAAGTATCCCAAAGGGTTCCCGAGGCTGGAAATCTTTATGGAAGCAAATTGTTCCATCTTTCTCTCATGGGGCAGTGGAAAGGTCAGGACTACTGACCTTGCAGTTAGCAAGCAAGCAAATCACCACATTCCCCCAGCTTCCTTCCAAAAAAAGAGAAAAAAATCCAAATATCCTAACAGCCGAGCTCACGGTTTTCGGACATTAACGAATCTGAATTCTCGGAACTAGGCACGAGCCCAATGCATGTAAATGCAGAGTCCTGGGACATCTCCAGAGCTAAGGGTCCCTTAGAGTGGACTGTTGATTCCAACCTCCCCTCACAGGTGGCCCGGGCCCCCTGAGAGCAGGCAGAGAGAGAGCCAGTAAGCAGCTGGAAGGCCCTGGTTGAGGCCAAGAAGCTGAGGTTGCAGGACCAAGGTGAATGGCAAGGAGAAAATAAGCATGCTTTGTGGACACCTGACCCACACACAAGCACTTCTCTCTGCATGCCACCTCTGCCCCCCACCCTTGACCTAGTCACTCCCCTTGGTCCTTCGTGTTCCTGCCCACCTCCCTCCCACCTCAGTCCACAGTCACGGTTATGGTTCCCAGTGTATGAATCTGTGAGGTCATTTTTACGCTAACCGCCATTCATTCTAACTGCGTATGGATATAGACTACATCGTGGTTACGTGGTGGGTTATAAGCTGCATGGTTGGGAGTTCAAAACCGCCAGCAGCTCCTCGGGAGAAGCTTTCTACTCCCATAAACTGTCTAGTCTGGGAAACCTACGGTGGGGGGGGAGGTGTCACTGTGAATCAGCATCGACGCTCTGGCAGTGAATTCGGTTTGGTTTTTATGCAATCATAGGCTGTGCACAGAGGCCCTGTGAGGTAAATGTTATTGTTCTTAGGAATAGTTTATCAATCTGCTCCCATATAAGTTAAACCACCACTGCCACCACCTCCAAAGCCACTGGCATCAAGCCGATGCCTGCTCATACCCCCTCCCTGCCATCAAGTGAATTCTGTCTCATGGAGACACTTTAGACCAGTAGTCCTCAATCTTCCTAATGCCTCGACCCTTTCATGCAGTTCCTCATGTGGTGGTGACCCTCCCCAATCCCAACCATAAAATTGTTTTCGTCACTACTTCATCACTGTCATTTTGCTGCTGCTATGAATCACGCAGACCCTGTGAAAGGGTCGTTCACCCTCCAAAGGGGTCGCAACCCACAGGTTGAGAACGGCTGCTATAGGCCAAGGCACAACGGCCCTGGTTGGTTTCTGAGGCTGTAATTCTCTACGGGAGTAGAAAACGCCGACTTTCTCCCTCTGTGCGGCGAGTGGTTTCGGACTCTGGACTTTATGGATGGCAGCACCGGCGTGTAGCCTCGACACCACCAGGGCTCCATAGCAAAGCTGCATGAGGATGTCGGTCACGGAAACACCACGGCACATGTCTACTCTGACCTCTGGGGTCACGTGAGTCAAAAGGTCCTCAACCGCAAGCACACCACCGCCACCAAGGGTGCGGCCGAGACAGAGAAGTCTGGAGTGAGAAAGGAAGAAGCACAGGGTGTGCGGAAGAGTCCAGAGTCCAAGGGCTGAGTTGGGAGGCAGGCCGCCTCTCTGATTCTTCCTTTAACTGGCTGTGTCACTTGGACAAGTGGCCCTGGGGATGACAGGCTCAGGGGTCTCTCAGGGGATTAGGACATTTAACATTCATTCTGGGACCTGCCTCTGACTCGTTCATCCCCACCCCTCCACCCCCCACCCACGCTCCAGTTTCTCTTCCTCATTTAAGGCCCAGGGCATCACAGTGTCCCCTGTTAGCCGTCACGTCCAGCCTCATGCTTCTGAGAAGGCGGTCACATATGAAGAAGACGCTTCAGGCACCTCCTGTGTGTCTCTCCTCAGTAAGATTTGCAGTTGTCCAAACTGGGGACAGGGGAGAGAGGTTGGAGGGCCTCCGAAGCCCCACACCATGCACCCCGCCCATCGGACCTTCGGGGGTGAGGGGTGGGGGGAGGCAGCCATGCAGTGCCTGCAGCGAATGCCTTCCCTCACCACCTTCAATGTGCGACCAGCCAGTGGCTATAGGGGGATTTTTTTTGGCTACTGACATTGGAGTTTCCTGAATCATTTATTCCCCACTGTGGGGCCTGTTTTTTCTGTAGCACCGCCAGTTGGGCTCAGATGGCCGACAGTTTGGGCAAGTGCTATTCTGCGGGTGCCGTCGGTCCATTCTAACCCCCATGAGACTGCGCGAGGCAGTGAGGCAGCATTTTGACAGGCCACCATGATTCTGATGAAAGCAGAGAGCTGCTGGGCAGGCTCAAACCACCCACCTTAGGGGACTCAAGGGGGCGGCGTGAGGACCTGTGGGGTTGGTTCTGAGTCGGAGAGATGATATGAGAGAAGAAAGCAGTGGCCTGTCCAACATAACTGTTCTTATGGCCAAGCCCAGCACTGCAGCCCCTGTGCCGAGCCATCTGGATGAGTTTCCTAGCCAAGTGCAAACCACCAGGTGCCTATAAAGGGAACCCAACAGCCTTGAAGACTCACAGGGCAGTTCCACCCTGTCCTATAGGACTGCCATCACTCAGTGTCCATGGGACAGCTCTGCCCACAACAGCCCCAAACCCCCATAAAGACAGAGAGCTGCCACTTCCCTGATCACCTGGCTTGTACATGGCCACAGTAGAGACCTTACACCCATGTAGACCCTTCCTGGGAGACTCATCTGCTCAGAGACCCCCAGGAAGCCATTCCTCACAGGCGACTCCCTGTGGCCTGTGCTGGGACCAGGGGTACCGGGTTCCATCCCCTCTTCCCAGGTATCTTTCAAAAGCTCCTTGAATCCCTCCGAAAAGGATGTTCTTCAACCAGGAGGGGACTCCCCCATCGCCCTGTCCCCTACCTCAAGCCCCCATGCTCCGGAAAGGCATACTTTGAGCTACCATGCTGCCCTCCAAGCCCAGCCTCAGTCCACCTGGCCCACGAGTCCTGCAGGTTTCTGTTTTTGAAACAGGGGCAGTCCAGGATCACCCCTCTGTCAATATTGGGGCCCTCATCTCCCCCCTTCTTATAGTGCCCTTGGTGGGAAGGGAGGTTTTTTTTTTTTTTTTTTTTTTAAGTATTTTGAAGGCCAAACAAAAGCAACACTAAGGCCCGGCAGGGGTTGGAGGTGGCCAGTTTTCTGGGGGACTTCGGTCTGGGCCAGCAGGAGCTGTGGGGGGCTCCTCGCAGAACCACTAGGAGTAACCAGATGCTGGGGAGGAGTGGGGGGCCCGTCCAGGAAATGGCAGCAGGATTCCATGCTCCCGGGCAGAGGTCCAGCTGTCCGGGGGCTTGCAGTTCAGGCTGGTGTTCTCAGCTAGGATTCTTCCCATGTGTCTTTCTGTTCCCAACTGCCAGTGCGGGCTGTGCGCTCTGAGCCCAATCCAACACCGGTGCCCTCTGAGGGACAGCGGTGCACTGGACTCCGTGGGGCTTTCGGGGGCTGGTTTGATGGCTGCTGGGCTCCAGGCCCTCGCTCCAAGATGCTTCCAGGTCAAGGCCAACCACCGGGGTCCCCTCTGTCCACTCTCTGCCCCTCTGAAAAATCCAAGCCAAACTCACTGCCATCGAGTCAGGGCCGACTCACCGTGACCCTCTAGGACCGGGGAGAACGGCTCCGGTGAGTTTCGAAGACAAACGCTGTATGGACATAGAAAGCCTCATGGTCTTTTTCCCTCGGAGGGGCTACTGGTTTGGAACCACTGACCTTGCAGGTGGCTGCCCAGGGCGTCATGCCTACGCCACCAGGGGTCCTTGCATTTCTTGAGACTCAGTGAGAAAGGTCAAGCACAGCGTCCCGTGGCTCTGTTCCAGACTGCAGCACCTTTTCACTGTCAGAGGGACGGGCAGTGCCATGGTTAACAACATGAGAGCTCACGCTGCAACCTGAGATGGCCCACTGTTAGCCAAGTCATTCCACTTTAAAACTACCCCCCGCCGGGCTGTCATCTTTCTGTGGTGGCCTACCTGTTGATGGGATGCTGGAAATTATGTCACCAGTATTTCAAATACCAGTGGGGTCACCGGCGTAAGCTGGGTTCCAGTCTTCTAGACTAAGACACGCAAGAAAGTCCAGGGAATCTACCTCCCAAACGTGGCCAGGGAAAACCACCTGGAGCCCAACAGAGCATGGCAGAGAACGGTCCCACGGAGTGCTGGCAGGTGAGCACAAGGCCAAGGGACCACGTCAGCTTGCCCCCTGTCCCACAGGAGACCCGAGGAGGCTGAGCAGGCTGGACCATGCCTCGCCACCAACCACAGCTTCGGAATGGAGATGGGGTGGTACCTTCCCCTGAGGCAGTGTCAGTCTGGGGTGCTGGCCATTAGTAAGCAGAGGTCCCTTTCCCACGGCAGAGAAAGAGGCCAGAGGGCAGTGCACAACCAATCGCCCAGCACAAGCTGGGGCCCATGGGGGGCACGGCTAGCTCAGAGCCTGGCTGCCAACCTTCCCCGCTCCTGAAATGCCGGCTGCCCCACTTACTCTTGTTCAGGGCATTTCAATTTCAGGTCAGGTTGAAGCGAGGGACAGATTCGCTGTCTCAGTCCAAGTGGAAGGAAGGCCCAAGCCCAGTGCAGAGGGGCCCAACACGAGGCAGGGGCCCTCCGAAGGGGGTCTGTTGATGTGTATTCAGGATGAGGCCAGCTTGTAGGGGCCCACAGTGATGCGTCCTAGTGTGGTAGGGCCCCCACACTCCCCCAAGACCAGTCTGGGGGAGGAGGGGTGGTAGGCAGCCTTGCTGTGCAGAGTGAGAAGCTGCATATTGGCAGGCCTGTGCGGCCAGGGTCAGTGGCCAGAGCATGGCATTGTTGGGGCCGGAGGAGGGTGAAGTCGGCAGCCAACGTTCTGTGTGGAGGCTGGGCTAGAGAGAAGTTCAGACCGAGTCCATTGAGAGTCTGATGGAAACTGGGGCTGAGCATCATGCAACAGGAGGTGGGTGGCCCCTCCGGTGGTGTGCCTGGCTTCACTGCAAGGACATCAAGCCCTGATCATATCCCAGGCCACGAGGTGAGCCTCCTTGTGGGTGCTGATGACAGCCCTGGGACACCCTTCGGGCTCCTTCGACTGGGATGGGAGCCACTTGGGCGGAGAGACCAGGTTCCTCTGCTCCACCCACTGTTAGCAGCAATATGGGCACTCTGGGCACCCCAGCTATAGCGGAGCTGGGGGAACTGTTCTCTGCAAGATGCTCGACCAGAAAGGGCATGCAGGCAGCAGGCAGTACAGCCCCCTGGCTGGGGCTGCCATCACACTGGGGGAGAAGTGGGACCAGATAGGGGGAGCCCCTAGACTGTGCTGTTCTGGTCTTATCCCCACCCCCTCTTGAGACTTCACCCTGCTGAATGGTGCCAATGTAAGCTGTCTCCCTGCGCCAAGTTCATGCTTGCTGTTGCAAGCTGGTTGTCTCCTGAATCCGCTGGACCCACTTGCCCCTCCGTTTTGCTCTCTCCTTGCCCCATCTTGGCGACTGCCTAGCAAAACAGGAAGAATGTGGGCTGCCTGATGCAGCTGTCTTTCCCACACCCAACTGACCCACCCGATTTGGGGGCCCCCACAGGCCTCCTCCCCTCTGTTGGCCACAGTGTTGAATCAGGTTAGGCTCATTTGAATGCACTCCTGAACCAAGTGTGGAAAAGCAGTGGGGGCTGGGGGCTGGCACACTGTGTCCGAGGAGCAAGCCTACAGCAGCTCGGCACCTTCCCGGGTCCTTGGATGAGCTACTTCCCACCCCTGGGCCTGGTTTCCCAACTCAGCGCACTCATTCAACTCATAGCAAGCCAGTGGGAGAGGGCAGACGGCCCCTGTGAGCTTCTGAGACCGTAACTCTTGGCAGAAGAAAGAAGCCTCGTCTGTCTCCCGTGGAGTGGCTGGTGGTTTCGAACTGCTGATCTTGTAGTTAGCGACCCAACCCGTCACCCACTCCACTATCAGGGGTTGAAAAACTGCTTCGGAAGCGCCATGATTCCAAATACCGCCATCCATCGCTGGTGAGGCTGTCGCCGCTGCAGGAAAGAGTTTCTGGCAGTCCCTCGAAAAGTTAAACGGAGAATTGCCTCACCGTCCAGCAGGTCTACCTCTAAATACACCCAAAGGATGCAAAGCAGGGACATAAAACAGACACACGTCCACCACAGCCTCCTGCAGCACCGCTTCTCCGTAGCCCAGAGGGAGAGTCGCCTTCAGTGTGGAATAGCACATTCTCCTAGAGAGACAGGCCGTACGGGGACGTGCAACAGCCTTGTCAGCGTCCTGCTGAAGAACAGGTTTACACATGGGCTGCCCAGTGCAAGATTACCAACAGTTCGAAGTCCCCAACTGCTCCCCAATAGAAAGACGGGATTTCCTAACCCCATAAAGCAGTAGTTCTCAACCTTCCGCATACCTTGACCCTTTAATACAGTTCTGCATGTGGTGGTGACCCCCCATGATACCATTACTTTTGCTGCTACTTAATCACTCTAATTTTGATACTGTTGTGAATTGGGTGACCCCAGTGAGACGACCACTCAACCCAATAAGGCGTCATGACCCATAGGTTGACAACCAGTGTCATGAAGTGTTCCAGTCCCGGGAACCCACAGAAGCAGTTCTACCCTCTCCTCTAGGTGGCTCTGAATTGGTATCAACTGGGTGGCAGTGGGTTTGGTTTATTTGAGGGGTTAGAGGACAGGTGTTAGGACTGCAGGGAGGAACTATCTAGAACAGGTCAGTGTAGAGAGAGCAAAGTTTACTTGTGGCGATCATCAGAGGCGGGGGTGGGGTGGGTGCAGCACTCATCGTTCAGAGGATTGCTCAGGGTGATGGAAACAGAAATTGTCAATAGTGATGGTTACACTCTGTGATGGACATCATTCATGTCCCTGGACGATACACTTGAAGGATGGTGACGTTTGGTTACATAGATATTCACAACGGAAAAAGTTAGGGCTGAACACACACACGTCTATGATTCAGGATGGTTCTGCCTGCTGGGGCAGTGCACTCATGAGAGGGGTGGCTGTTGTGCAGTGCCGCAGGGTCCCTGGCCTGGCTCTCTTGGCACCCAAGGGTGCTACAGAGTGGAGCAGGCTTTTCAGGTGGTCATCCTGAAGGGTGTGATCACCCCTCTGGCTTTCTCTGGTTTTCTCTGGCTGGGCTTGAACCACTGGCCTTTCAGTTCCTCCATCTAGTTGTTGTGGTGGTCCTCAGGTGCTGCCCTGCCCTGTCCATTCCGACTTTCTGTACACGACACCTGGTCCTGGGTCCTCCTCATACCCACAGTAGCAGCCCCTGAGTCTTGTGTACTGTGTGGAAGATCTTCCAGAACAAGGGGGGCCAGAAAGACATCCCTCCATGCTGGGCCTTCCTCCCGAGGTCACCCCACTCAGCAAGTGGCTGGACCACTCGTCCCCCTGTTCGGCAGAGGGGTGCCTTGCAGCCAGTCTGCCCTGCCTCACCTCCCCCTGCAGCAATGCCATCTCAAGAGGCTGGCTGTCCCCTAGGTGGTTCTTCTTGAGTTTGAACGACGCCTGACAGGGTGAGGAGCGGGTAGATAGGGCACAGGTGTCTATGTCAGGGCAACCATGCTGCTCATGAGCCCAGAGTACCTGGGGCCAGACACGTCACCTATCTGAGCTTCCCCACCTAGCCAAGGGACACAATGGACAGTGGGTTCTAGACAGGGTGTCCCAGGACAGCAGGCGCAGAAATTCCCGGGGGGAGTCAGATGCAGCCATCAGTGCATCTGTTCATACAGCTTCAGGTGCGTTGGCAACAACTATAGGTAAAGGGCCTGTATCCCGCGAGAGGGAGCCGAAGGTGGCTCTTGGGAAAGGTGGCCTCTGAGTGGAGACCAACTTCCTGAGGAGGTAGTCAGGGACAGCAAGTGGCAATCTGGGGAGAGCCAGGAGCCAGCCCTACAGCCATGAGTCAGGACCCAGCTTGGAGCCTGGAGCATGCTAGAGACACCTAGGACCAGGCAAGATGAGACAAAGGCCAGCACCTGCCGAACTTTCTAGAACTGGCTCAGGAGTTAGAAAAGCCGCTGGGGGGCTTTGCACAGGGAAATGCTGGCAATTCGATTGACTTTTTTAAAAGGTCACTCTGACTGCTTTGTGGAGGATGGATTCCGGGGTGGGGGTGGGGCAATGAAAGCAAGGAGCCTGGTAATAGTGATGGCCACCCCTCCCTGTCCGCCCCCCCAGGGCTCTGTAAGGCTCACGGGAGAATCCTGCTGACACTAAGAAAAGTCCAGAAAGGCATGCGGGGGGAGGGAATGCACCGGCACATGGTTGAAAATCCGTTTTCACAAGTAAGAGCTTGCCGGGGCTGGCCCCAGGCGCCTTGGAGCTGAGCCCCTGTATCGATTTCCAGGAAGCGGGCTCAGGTGGCAGACTCAGCCCGGCCCGGCCATGCAGCTGTCCCAGCTCAGCTGGATTCACTGTTGAAACCAGGAGCTTTGCTCTGGGCCATCCCTGGCTTCTTTGGCCGGGCTGGTGCCGGACGGGGGTAAGCTAACACCCAGCAATGTAGAGAAGCTGACACTGTGAGGACTCGCTTGTTGAATTCCCAGCCAAAGCGCATCGCCGCCCAGCCTCACGTTCAGAATGGACAGGCAGGAGCAGGAGGCCTCTTCATTTAAAGATAATGGAACAAACCCACTACCACAGCCATGGGGTCTGTTCCAACTCAGGAACCCCTGTGTGTCGAGGCAGGACATGCTCCCGATGTTTGAGATCATTCCTTCTCCAAAAAGATCACCAGGCCTTTCTTGCGCCTCCGCTGGGTGGCTCACACCAGCAGCCTTCCCCTTGTGAGCTGAGGACTACACTGATCACCCAGAGATGAGTTTTGTTCACCTCCTTTCTGCCCCAAGACTCCATTCAGGAGCATGCATCCCCCTACTAAGCAGCAAAACTTCACAACGCTCCAGGCTCCTACCCTCTGGCCTCAACTGAAGTGTGGAGCACTGGAATGGGGACCAGAAACCCAGGTTCGACTCTTGCCTCTGTGGTCTCTGCTTTCCTTGGAAAGTAGAATCAGGACAGGGGCAGTGCATTTTGGAGACATCATGGGGACCAAACACAGCAGCAGTGGGAACCCCCAGCTCAGTGCCTGACCAAGCTCTTACTCCTCACATTCACTCACTCACTCACTCACTCACTCACTCACTTACTCACTTACTCAGTGCAGGCATTCAGTGGCCGGCTCTGGGTGGAGAAGCAGACACCCTCGCTCTCAGTAAACCACTGTAAGATCTGAAGAGACACAGCCCACTGAAGCCAGCCAACAATCAGTATGATACACTATACCAGGAAGTCCAGACCAAAGGCTCGAGGGGCGTGACCAGACTCACCAGTTTTAAAAGAAAAAATAAAGTCAAGAAGTTAATGTAAGTGCTCATTTTTCAGGGCCCCAGCTACCCACCATCTACCAAGTGCGGGTAAGGGAAATTTCCCAGGGACTCACAGCTTGGAACTTAACAAGACTGGATGAACGTGGTTCCTTTTCCCATCATGGCAGCTCCTGGTCCACATACTGCCTCTGAGACTTCCAGGGCTGCTCATGACTGTGCTTTATTTCCTTGTATTATTTCAAGATGTCTACTACAATGTCCCCTTCCCCAAGAAAGGGGGCAGGGCGGAGAGGGAACAGAATCAAAACTGTGGAACCATATTTCAAACTCCAGTGCACCCAGGAAGAAGCGCTCCCCCCAAATGCTGGTCTCCCTTCCAGTCTTCTTTTCCCTGTGCAATTAGATGCTGGGGGGGGGGGATGTCTGCTGTCTGTTATGGTGTCATTGTGGGGCACAGAGGCAACTACAAGCGCTATTCTTTTCTTTTTGTTCATGGCAGCCTTCCTGTTCATGTGGTTTAGGCCCACCCCTTATTTGATTAGCTACAGTGTCTTCTGCCTAGAGACATGTTTATAAACAGCTCTCAGATAAACATCCTTGGATATTGACATGCACATGCGCACGCACACACACACGATGTTTACATACATCTGTATACATAGACACGCACAACATCCCAGACCAAACTCCTTGCCATCTGGTCCGTCTGACCAGAGACCATGCATGTGTCATCAGACAGCATGGAGCGCCATGGGGTTTGCTGGGCTGTAATCTTGTCAGAAGCAGAGTGCCAGGCCTGCCTTCCTCAGTGCCAGGTGGGTTGTCAAGTGCAAACGGCTTACAGACCCAGGGTATAGGTTCATACATACACCTTAGTGCAGTTACCTGACTGTGTTCTCACAGCATAAACGTCATCTCCTTTTGTAAACTCAACCATTTTAGCCATCAACCCTGTCCACCCATGAACAGATTCTGAGGACCCCCTCTGTCTGACAGTGATATAACCAAGACGGCAGTGGGCATGGTTTCCAAGAGCCACCACCCCTGCCCGCACCCCACAAAGGCTGGCCTGAGAGAGCCCTATCCTGTCCAACACTGTGGGGCCCAGCCCCCAAGTTCAAAGTTCCAGATCAGCAAACAGCCTCGAGGTGGGTGGGGCCTCGAGGAGTCCAATCATTTATGTCACCTCCGGGAACAAGGTCCCTTTCTGCTCCTCAAAGCCCTCTGCTTGTGGGGGCAGCCTTAGTATGCTGCATGAGTAGGAAGCATCCCTTTCCCCGGCAGAGCGTGAATGCAGACCTCTGTCCCCTCCCGCTCCCTGGTATCAAAGGCGTCTGCCTCCCTCACTGACCCCGGAGCAAAAGTCGTCACTGCAGGCCGAGGAATGCTTCAGAGGGTGTCTTGTGAGGGGAGTTAGCGGGTCCAGTCCGCCAATCCAAGGAACTCCCTCTCTAGCTGTGGCCACCGTGGGGTTGCGTGCCTGCCTCGGCCTGCATCCGGGGAGGCTGGGGGCTGTTGTTGGGTGATGGGGAGTCAATTCCAATCGCCGGTCACGAGCTGCACTTACAGAGGGACCCTGTAAGCCTTCACAGGAGCAGAGCACGAGTCTTTTCTTTCATGGAGCAGCTGTGAATTGCTAGCTACCAACTTCTCTGTTAGCAACTGGGTGCTTAACTAATGCATCATCGAGGGGGAGGAGTGAGTGAGTGAGTGTGTGTGTGTGTGTGTGTGTGTCCCTAAACAAACCACTGCCACTGAGCCAATTCCACCTCAAAGCAGCCTTAGATAGAGTTTGTGAGACTGTGAATCTATGGAAACGGATAGCCTCGCCTTTCTCCTAAGAATGGACTTGTGGATTTGAACCACCACGCCCGTGGTTAGTGTTGAATGCTTACTCAATGGAAGGTGGAATAAACCACTCAGCGAAATAAAGCAGCACCCTCTATACACGCATAGAGTGCACGCACACACATGCGCGCGCGCATGCGCCGCCCATTGTAAAAGCCCTGGACAGGTCCTCCCACCCCAGGTTCCAGGACTCCCTAGTCTTGGGTTACTTTGGGCTGCACTTCTTCAGGTGAGATTAGGCGTCCCAAGAGGTGCACATTACTGAGGCTGAGTTACTGGGAGCAACACCTTCACCGGAGTCATCGCAGTCACTCTGCTTATCAGCACCGCCGATGCCCTAGGGCTGGGGAAAGTGGAAGGGGGGCTCTGGATTTCCTGAACCTCTCTGCCAAGACCGCTGAGATCACCTGGAAATCCCCACAGGCATCAGCACATGCACTGCTGCACTGGCTGTTGGGAGCCTGGGACCGGATGGGAGGGGTCCCAGCTGCTTCGGGAGTCATCAGAACTGAGCAAAGGGGTCAGGAGTGTGGGGTCAGGAGGTTAAGCATCAGGCTAGAGCTGGGCCAAGCATTGCTGCCCAGAAATATCCGCACCCCCCACCCCACCCCCCCCATGAGTGAGAACACACGGTGACAAGAGGGGTAGCCTGGAGCAGGGATGAAGACATGGCCCAGAATCCAGCCCAGAAGCTGCCCTCACTCCCACCATCTGTGTGACTTCAGCAAAGGTTTTGGAGAGCCTCTTGGGGCTCCCGTCCTCCATGCGATCTGCCTGCTCCTTCTGTCATCTGAGAACCAGCTTGATGGCGAGGTGCGAAGGTTTCCACATACCCTCCTCCTCCTCCTCCTCCTCCTCCTCCTCTTCCTTCTCCTCCTATCCCCAAGCCATCTACCTTTCTTCACCCCCACCATCAATTCCATTCTTGGGTTCCCCGTCAAGGCCCTGGGGAAGTCTGCTGCACAAGACTGTCGGGGACCTCTGAGAAGTACCAGTGTGTACGTGACCCAAGCCCATGGGTGTTTTCAGCTGCTTTCTGCACATGCCATAGCCAGACTGTGAACGAGGGGCCCAAGGAGCAGGGCAGCTCTGAAGTTAGGACCGTGTTAGTGAAGTGGCGTGACGAGACTCTGGGTGGGCAGAGAAGGAAGAAGTGCAGCCAGAATGCTTGTTAAAAGCCAGACGATGGCAAGATCTTGTCCCATTCCTTGGACACAGTATCAAGAGTCCTTGGGAAAGAACAGTTAGATCAAACAGGGAAGACACTCAATAAAATGTACTGGTGCCATGGCTGCCGCAATGGGCCCACGCATTTGATGTGTGGGGCTGATGTGGGCCCAGGCAGTGTTTCCTTCTGTTGAACATCCTAAGGTCCCTGTGAGCCAGGACCCACCCAGTAGCACCAACCACCACCACCTTCCACAGAAGGCTACTTAACTTCCATTCCGTTGGTGCCATGATGGTTAGCACAAGAGAGAGTCTTCTAAGAAAGAAAAAGGTATGCTTTTCAAGTGCAGCTTCGGGGCCACCTTGACTGAGGGCCCCTGCTCACACAGACTCCCATCAACTCTGTGTGACCAATGGGATTCCCCCCCCCCCCCCAATGAGAAGATTGAGGGAGCTGCCGCTCAGAGTTTAGAAGACATCGGGCAAGCTCATCCCGCTAGTCAAGGGCAGACAGCTGGGAAGGCACCATAGGCCCACCGGGACTTTATACAGGCCGTGGCAGAATTCCATGCTCTTTCAATTCCATTTTCCCTGAACCTTCTAAAGTCCCCTTCTATCAGACGTCCCCAAACTGGTGCCATGGAAGGACGGAGATGAGCCAGAAGAGGTCTTCATGCTGAGGAATGGGAAATCCTCAGGGCAGGGCTGAGAGCTGGAAAAGCAGGTTGTCTCAGAGTGCTCACATGTGCCTCAGGGACCTGAGAGCCAATCACCAGGACCCTCCCAGCTTTTGCCACCTATAAAGTGCACAGGGAGAAGCCAGCTTCAGTCTGTGGCTTCCGCCTCCCATACTCTAGCCCCATAAACACACAGTGGCCCTTCCTTCTTCCACAAACCAACTTGAATTCCAAATAGATGAATGTCCTTCTTTCTGTGACCCACTGACACACCTGAGCCTCCTGTGGCCCTAAGGGGTTCTCTTGTACCTGAAAGACACCAGGTCTTGGTGATGCCCAGCTTTCTAGTCCCTGGGGCCTCTGCCCAGCCCCCAGGCAGGCAGAAGCAAGGTGTTCTCATAAACATGAATCCAGAAACAGCTCAAGCTGGATTGGTCTCAGGTTCCAAACCTTGTCCCTGGGCTCTGGTGGAATGGGTGGGCAGAGCAAAGGCTTGGACACCTAGTGCAGGCAGGTGACTGGGGCCATGCCAGGAGATAGACGCTGGCCTTGTACCCAGGAGCCAGCCTCAGAGAAGCCTGGCAGGGCAGAATCCGACTTGCTGATGGGCTTCTTGGAGAACAGCCTGGCCTACAAGAACCACTGTGGGGCCCCAGAGCAGTGAGCAGGCTACAAGGACCTCACCATGCTGGCTGCTTAAGAGGCTCTCTTTTCTGTTTGCAGAAATATTAATTTTAAAAAAGTAGGAGGAGGATGCTTCCTGCAGAGCCCCATTTGTCCAGGTGGCAGCAGGGAAGACAGGCCTAAGCCACAGAGGACAGCCTGAATCCCTAAAGGGTAGAAGCCACAGCACATTTCTCTTTGTCTCTCTCCTCAGTCATGGCCCTAAAGAGCAGCTGCTACTGGTCAATCCAGATTTGTGACCCACAGAGTGGTAGGTGCTGTCACTTAACCCTGAGTTCAATCTGTTCCTTGACTGCACACCCCACCCCCCATGCCCAGAACCCTGTTCCACAGGGATTTCCCAACTGCCATCTCCAGAAGCAGGCCACTAGGCCTTTACTCTGAGACCACTGGGTGGATGGGTGGGGTAGAGATTTGAACTTGCCAAACTTCAGCCATGCAAAGAATTTACCCTGTCCATGCCTGGCTCACCAGAACATACCATCTCACTGGGTCCATTCCAACTCGGTCTCCCCCACAGCAAGGGCAGAACTGTCCCTGTGGGGTTCCAAGACCAGCCCTTTGTTTGTTTTTTAAAAATCATTTTATTGGAGACTCTTATCACAATGCATCTATCCATCGGGTCAAGCACATTTGTACATTTGTTGCCATCATCATTCTCAAAACATTTTCTTTCTACTTGAGCCCTTGGTACAGCCCCTCATTTTTGACCTCCCTCTCTGCTCCCTCCCTTACAAACCTTTGATAATTTATAAATTATTATGATTACGTCATGTCTTACATTGTCCTGCGTTTCCTTTCACCCACTTGTCTGGAGACTAACTCTTGGTGGGAGTAGACAGTCTCCTTTTTCTCCTGCGGAAAGGCTGGTGGATTTGAACTGCTGACCTTGCGGGGTTAGCAGCCCAACTGCATCCACAATACCCCCAAGGCTCCTTAAATGGAGTTTGAAAGTCAGAAACGGGGTTGTTGCCTCATGCTGACCCCAGGGTTGGGGGTGGTCAGGGCAGAAATGCACTCCATGAAGTTTGCAGTGATCTCCAGACCTTTCTTCTGAGCATCTCTGGGTAGATTCCAACTGCCCGCTTCTGATTGGCTGGCTGGGCGCTTGCTTACATCATGCAGTGCTTCAGGCAGAGTAGATGTGCACATAAACTGTGTCCAGTGACTAGATGTGTCCATAAGTGTGCAACCGAGGCTCATACCAGCTTGGAGACCACATAACTCAGCTGGGTGAGAGACAGTGGGACTAGGGGGACCATGCGTACAGGTAGCCCAGGAAGAGACAGAAGCAGAAACGTGGGCGTCCCTGTGTTTGGCCATCCACTGGGGACCAGGCTGGGGCTCCAAAGGGGAGGCGCTAGTCCCCCCACCCAGGCAGCGCCATGCCCTGGGAGCATCCTGCAATGCTGCCTCAGAGTCTCTCCCCAATCCCTCTGGGCCCTGGGGTTCCAAGTGGAAAGGTAACCCCGCACCTGCAGGAAGAAGGCCAAACTGCCCCAGCTAACCCAGCCGATGACCTCATTCTCCACGTCACTCCCTCTTAGAGAACAGGAGCAAACAAATGCACCCCCCACCCCTTCCCTGAGCAACCTGACACCCACATCCACCTCCCCCCACACACCCAGGCCAAAGGCCTATCCACCTTCACCCCCCCTCCCCCTCCGCTTCCCCCGGGCTCACCTACACTTAGACCTAGAGGCTGGCCCAGGGTTATTTATAACTGTGTCAGAGGAGAAGGAGGCAGGAAATAGGAAATTATGAAGGAGGGGGCCAAGTGACCCCGCTGCTTGGAATCCCAGCCTGCCTGCCCCTGGACTCAGAGCCCAGGGACGGGACACAGCTCAGACACAGCCCAGAGCACCCTGGCCTCTCCACATCTTCTCAGGCCCCCGCTGGACACTGGTCACCCCAGTGTGGTCGCAGAGTCCAGCCTGCTTGTCTGCCTGGAGTTAATGGGGCAGAAGCTGAGAGCCCCGACTCTGGGGGGTGGCGTTCAAACCCCAGTCTTTCCCCTCCACCAGCCCCCACCCCCACAGGATGGGGAGCTGGAAGGGCAGCCAGTCTGGAAAAGGCATTTGTGGGTTTCTCTCCACTTCCGCGGCTCTTTCCTCTCATGTAAATATCCTGAAAGCCAGTGCCCGCGTGCTGGCAGTTAGAAACCCGTGTCTCATTCTCTGTTGACTCACCCAGAACTGTACGGCCAGAGTGGGTCCTCTTCTTGTCCTGTACCAACCAACACGCTGCCCTCCGCCACCCGCCCACCAGCTTGCTGTGCTGGGAAAGCCTCGGTGTGTGTGCGGCAGGGGAGGTGGGGTAGGTGGGGGGAATGTCGGAAGCCATACCAAATGTGTTTCAAATACCACGTGGGTCACCCACGATGGGCAGGTTTCAGCAGGGCTCTTGGAGAAAGACAGGCGAGGAAGAAAGATCCATAACACCTGTATGGATCAGGACTGAATCCCATTGGGTGTGCTGGGAGTGGAACCTTTAGACAGAAGTCACTCCCCACCCTCAGTGGCCGCAGCATTGAAGGGAAGCACCGGGAGGAGCGTGAGAACAGGACCAGACAGAGCAGTTTCGTCACAGCACTACATGGGGTCATTGTTGCCTAGAGCTGACTGGACAGCTGCTGGTCACCGTCGACTCCTGCCCCCAGGCCCTGGGCTAAGGAACGCTCCTTCAGCACCCAATGAGTCAGCCTGAGGCCCAGCAAAGGCTGGGATGTCCACCCTTGCTTTTCCCAGAGCCACACCCAAGATAGAGTCCCAACTCCCATGCCGCCGGCGGACTTAATCTGAACGTGCCTCGGTCACTCAATCAATGGAGCATTCCAACCAACCCTGGAGTTAGCCAGGCCATGAGTTTCGACAAAGCACACCCGAAACTCACAGCCGTCAGTACGTGCCGCATCCCAGGGACTCTGCAGGACCGGGCAGGACTCTGCCTGTGGGTTTCTGAGACGGTCACGCTTTCCAGGAGCAGAAAGCCTCCGTCTTTCTCTTGTGCTGCAGCTCTTGGTCTCAAGCAGCTGACTTCAAGGGGGTCAGCTCAACCTGTAACCACTACACCATGAGGGCGCCTGGCCATCCCATTAGAGGTGAGCAATCCGGTGGTTGACCAGAATGGCCTGGGAATGATGTCACCAGTATTCAGCTGGCCCCTGGCAGAAAAAAGGTTCCCCAACCCTTATCCAAAGAGAAGACGAGGACCAGAGAGGCACGAGCAGAACTGCCCAGGGGCCAGTGGGGGGGATCTACCCCTACCTAGTATGTGCCTGGAAGCCCCCCTCCCACCTAGTGCAGCTGTCCCTGCAGACCTGCACGGCATAAAGAGCTCACCTGCACCCCACCGGCGGCATTTACCTTCCATCAAACCCCAAGTGGTGTAAACAAGATACTAGGGTCTAAAGGTCTGACACATGCCCAGGACTGAGTAGGGTGCAGTGATCAGACACATCCTGGGAACAGGACTGGGTCTTACACCTGGCCAGTGGTTGGCTTTGGAGGCCACTTCCCCAGGTTTCCTCTGGCATGACACAGAGTCTGTGGCAGGGACACGGCCATAGCTGACCTGCAGCTACTGGTCAAGCTTGTACGCTGCCTGCTTTTTGGAGCTACGTGTATAAAGATCCTGGGGGGAGGGGGAATGGGTCTTTCTCCCAGGGAACCTCTTTAGCTCTGTTACATCCCATGTGTCTTAAACCTATCTAGCCAACGAACCAGCTTCTCCCAGGAAATACCCAGAACCTCCGTCTGTGAGGACGCGGCCCAGGTGATCTGTTGCTGGTGTGGCAGCATGCAGAGGAGGGAGCAAAGCCTATCTCTCAGACAAGACGGGGCAGAACTGCCCACCCTGGAGGTTTCCGAGACTGGAACTCTCTTTATGGGAGCTGAAAGCCTCAACTTTCTCCCAAAGAGCAGCTGGTGGTTTTGAACGGTGAACCTTGACATTAGCAGCCCAACCTGTAGCCACTGTGCCACCAGGGACTCTGCAAAGTCCTTGGGGAACAAGTAACTGAACAATGGAAAGTGCACCCCAGCTTTCCGGCCTGTGGACAACAGACCAGGGGCCCAAGGAAGCCCAGTGAGCCTGTCTCTCCCTGGCGTTTCAGGTCAGCAGCTCTCCTTTAAAAGGATTTAAAAGGCTACCATCCTCAGCCTGAAGCCCCTTTCGTACCATATACAGTCTCACGGTGCTCCAAGGGCCCGCTTTCAGGATCGGCATCTCCCTGTGTCATGCTGGCATTTATTAAGCACCTACTAAGTGTGATGGCCCATGGTCAGGAGAAGTGTCCATTTCCAGGCAGCGGGGCTATTCTTAGTTTTCTGATGTCTATTTAAGGAGTGTTAATCCTCTCAGCCTCCCCCCCTGCAATTAGCCGCATACCACTTTCCAACTTGGTACACAGAGCCTCACCCAACTGGGAAGGCAGAATGGACAAGTGTTCTCCCTGTCCTGCGGAGCGCGGCCAGGAATCCGGCCACTGCCACCCCCACCTCCTGGCTGGGCAGCCTCTGTCAGAGTCAGCCCAGCAGTGCCTGGACCTCTTCCATCAGCGTGGAGGAGTTCAGCGGCTCCACGGTGATGCAGAAAGTGCTAGAAACCAAGAGGCGGGGGGATGTGCGTGATCCGGAAAGGGAGCAGGAGATGGGGGTCGCACCTGGACCCTGAAGGTAGCCATAACAGCTCTGTGTGCCTGTGTGACCCTGGGCCTGCGCGGTGATCCGGAGTGGAGCCACCGCTGGAACCAGGAGGCCTGGGCTCCCCGGCTCCTTCCTGGCTTCCCTGGGTCTCGAGAGAACTCACTGTCAACCCATAGCTGCCCGACAGAACAGGGCGGAGTCAACCCCGGGGGTTTCTGACACTGTAACCCTATGAGAACAGACACCTTCATCTCGCTCCCGTGGGGTGCGAGGTGGTTTCAATGCTGACTTTGCGGCGAGTTGGCGCACACGTCACATAACCACAGTTGCTCCGTGTGTGTCTGGCTGTCTGTGCCTTGCTTCTCTCCCCTGGGGAAGGGGTGAGGATGAGAACCATTTCTCACTGGTGGGTTCACAGCCTGTCAGGGACAGTGTATCTGTGTGCCCGCAGAATGTTGGGGTGGTCTTCCATAGGTGACCCTAGGGACAGGGTCCAATGCCCGCCGGCGCTGGAGGGGCCTCTTGACTACCGTGTGTGGCAGCTGGTCCAAAGACCTTTCTGCTGAGGGTGGACTGGCCCAGTGGGTGGCCGAAAACCACCGGCCTTTGAGTCAGCGGCAGCTAGCGCTTACCTGGTCCCTCTATTCCTATGAGAGCTCTCCGTAAACACCAGCTGCTTACAGATGGAATCGCTCCCTGCCTCAGTTTCCTTCTTTGCAAAATAGTAAGGCGTGCCTATCTCCCCAGCGGGCTGTGAAAGCCCCGCGGGAATTAATGTGTGAACAGCTCTTGGCAGAGGAAATCCGAGGCAACAGATAGGCCATTTCTTTTTAGGTTCCAGCTCTCTCTTCCCTGCCCCACTCTCAGGACCTCAGTTTCCTTGCCTGTCAAACAAGAGCAGTGGGCTGGGGGGGGGGGGCGCTTCCTCCATGGTACAGCCCCGAGGAGGTGCTCACGAGGACTGAAAGCCCGTTGCAGGAAGTTTGAGCCTGTAGATCTCATGTCTGGGCCTCCACATTGAGGTGCAGCTCATAATACACACAAAAGGGGGGGAGATGCCCCCATCCCCAAATAAGGAGCCCTCGTGGCCCGGATGTTAAAACACGCAACTGCTAACTGAAAGGTCAGAGGTTCGAAACCTACCAGCCATGCTGCGGCGAAAGACATGGCAGCCTGCTCGTCAAGACCCCCGGCCCCAGACACCCGACGAACAGGGCAGCTGGACTCTGACCTGTGGGGTCACTAGAAGTAGAAATTGACTCAACAGCTGTGAGGTTTGATTTTAGCCTTCTTGGGATGGGGGGGGGTGTTTGCAAATTCTGGCTAGACCTGCACCATCCCACGCAGCTCACAACGACAGGTCCACATTGAGAGGTGCTATGAACCAGTGTGTGTCGATCTCAGAGAGGCACTTTAAACACGAACATTTGAAAATGAGAGCGAGAGAGACTCCCAATAGTAACATTTTAAAACCTCCCCAAGCTATACTAGGCTATCTTAAAACTAACCTCGCCAAGTTTCTGCTGGGGCAGACAGTTGTGTGCTCAACCACAGTTGCGAGGTTGGTGGGTCGAACCCACCCAAAGGCACCTCGGAAAACAAGCCTGGGGAGCTGCCGCCGGAAAGTCCCCACCCCGAGACCCTGTCCTACGCTGCACACAGGGGCTTGCCGAGAGCGAGACCCACCCTAATGGAGAACGATCAGGTGCCATGCATGATTCCCACTGGAGACCCTCAGCCAGCCGCTTTCTATGGGACAGGGCCAGCCTGGACATCCCCTTTCCCAGTGCCCCACTCCCACCCCCTCTGTGAGTCACCCTGCAAGAAGTGGCTAAGGGCTACTTCGAGGAATTCAAACTATTTGGAGGTTAACTTTTTTTTTTTTTTTAATACAAAATGAAACACAGATGTTAGCTATCCAGGTGGGGCCTTAAATTTTAGGAGACTCCAGGAGGCTCCCTGAGCTCAAAGACACCCCGAATATATGACCCGGCAAGCTGTCAAAGCCCCACCCCACCCCCCACCTCCACCACCATGATGTCAACACACTCATCAGGCCCAGGGCTCCTAAATCTTCGAGGGGCTGCCCAGCCCTCTCCTGTCTGCCCTGTTGGGTCAAGAGGAGCTCTGTGGTCCATTGCAAGCCACGCACCACCCTTCCTCCTCGCTGCACAGAGCAGCATGCCTCCGTGTTGCCAGTCCGTGCCCAGCATGTAAGAGCAGATCAAGTCATATCTGACACGTGAACAGGCCAGCACATGTTGTCCAGTGTAGATAAGCATGAGACACTCTCTGTCAACAATGCCCTCGTCTGGCCACCCACCCACGCCTGTCTGTGGAAGCATGCAAGTTGCCAGGATGCTTCCCGCCAAGACGGGCTATGGAGGGAGGCCTGACCATATCTTTCTGCGAATCAGACCATGGCACTGCTAAAGGTGCCAACCACAATCTGATCCCGCTGTACACTGGGGTCACCATGATCGGGGACTGACTCAACAGCAGCTGAGGGTCACAACCCTTTGTGTCAGGCAGGTAAGGTGTCCCCCCTGTAGTCCAGCAACCTTGCTAAGGGGAAGCGGAAGTGACAGGCCTTAATAATAGAGCCGTGAGCGTGAATCAAGCCCTTTTCACATGCCAGGTAATGAGCCGGGTGTGCGACCCCCATTCTCTCCAAGCAGTCTCCCACCATCTCCTGAGGCCACGTGCACTCCTGCCATTTGTGCCAAACCACACCGGACTCACTGCCATTGGTTCTGTTCCGACTCACAGTAGGGCAGGGTAGAGCTGCGTCTGTGGGTTCTGAGACTGTCCCTCTTGACAGGAGTAGAATGTCTGGTGGTTTCGAATTGCTGGCCTTGAGGCTAGCAGACCAGCGCTTAACCATTACACCCTTGTGCAGGTAAGAAAAATGAAGTTGAGCAAGATGGGTTTGTCCAGTTTCCTACAGCGAACTCTCATGAAGGTGATGTTCACAGCAGGGGTCCTACACCCTCAACCACCTCAGGAGTGGGGCCAGGAAGGACAGGCTCCACCACTGAGCCCAAACAACAACAGCAAACGGTGTTTTCTAGTACCCAGAGAAAATTCAAAACACCAGTCAGACTCCAGCTCCCCAAACTGGGCCCCCACCCCCCACCAGCTAACTCCGGCCTACAAATGAGCGCGCTGTCATTTCACTGGATCAACGCTGAGAAAATCAGAGTAGTCCATATAAAACAATGTACATTTCCCACGCTTATCCTAAGACACTGAAAGTCTGGCCGTGCTGAACCCCATTGTTCTGATGGTTTGGGTAGGTAGACATGGGTTCTCCAGTTGCACCCTACCCCCTACCTTCTCTACTGCCTCCCCCGCAGATAAAGTTGGGCTGCTGTCTATCAGTGCATTTGCTCCCGGGCTCACAGTTCACCATATAGTAACAGAGCAATGCTACCAAACATAAGAGCGATTGTGAGGGTGGCACAGGAGGTGGAAAGTCGCTAAGCTCATGGGATTTCTCGCCCCTATTGTTTGAGGAAGCCCCACACTGCTTTTCCCAAGGAAACCGCCCATGTCTTGGTAGAAAGGAGTGGTCTTCCGGCAGGTTCAGTGTGTTGAATATGCCAATACCCAACCTCTCCAGCCAGGCCCCTGAAGGCATCTGGGATCGAGGCCTGATCTAGATGGTACTTGAGGAAATGCGGGACAAGAGCCGATCAGTCAAAGAAGGAACTGGAAGTGACGCCTCCCTGTGTGCCTTCAGTGTGATGTGTGCCCCTCTGCGCGCGCGCGCGCGCACACACACACACACACACACACACACACCACCGCACTTCCATTCAGCATTGCACACGGAAACACCATGCCCTGGGCTGCTGGCTTCCCTTGCATCTCCCAGTCCTCCCAAAGGTGCTTGATGGCCAAAAGCTATAGCCACGGGGTCACTGGCTCTCCATGGGGAAGGGCGAAAATCACACCTAACAGGCTGCCCCAAACCCATCTCTCCCCCTGGAACAAAGACTTCCCCAGAGCCCTTGTATCTTCATTAAGGGCTTCATCCCCATTGGCCTTCCCCGAGAGCTGCCTCCTTGCCTACCGACACTGTTTGACCTTGAGGAACCAGGAGCCAGGGTGGCATGGGTGTAGACAGAGTCTACAGAGGGCTTTGTTCTCACACGAATTGAGTCTCCATTTGGGGTGCGTGCTGCCCAGTGTGGGGAAGCGTGGGAATGCTCTCAAATCATTGGTGCCGACACATTGTTGCCCAGTCCAGCCGACTGAAGCGACCTAGCTGGTCAGTCTCAGCGACATTGGTGGAGCCCGAGGCCCTACTCGTTGTCGGGCACATCCCCTTTGCCCCCAGGAAGTCTGGTGGGCCAGTGTGCCATACCGCAAGGAAGGCCTCGGGGTTCATTAGGCGGCAGCCAAAGCCTCTGTCCGATTTTACAACCAGAGAGAGCCAGGTTCTTAGCTTAATAGACTGCATTTCTCGAGAAGTCCTTGGGTAAAGACTATCTTCAGGGGGTTGGGGCAGTTGGTTATTCAGCTGGGCTGCAGAGCAGCTTCCTCGAGACCTTGAGAACAGCAGTGCTTGATCCCTAACAGGCATTCAGTAGAATCCCGATTCCATTCAATCTTGAGTAAAACATCAGGGGCACAGCACATACAGCTGGCCCTGCTACTAGGCAGAGAAGAGAAGAGACTAGACCCCAGCGAGGTTGAGATCCCAAAGGTCATTCCAGTCTCAAGCTTGACCCAGGGCTTATCAAACCCAAATTCATTTCCACGGAGTCAGTGCCATCCCATACTAACTGTCCAGGACAGGCTTGAACAGCCCCTATGAGTTTCCAAGACTTAACTCTTTAAGGGGATAGAAAGCCCTGTCTTTTTTCCAAAGAGTTACTGATGGTTTAGAACTACTGACCTTGTGGGCCTGTGTGCCCACTTAGGTTCCTGGTGCCACTTAGGTTCCAAACCACGATGACCTGGGACTAGCCCACAAGCCCTTAGGGAGGGAAAGTCAGTGTGTCCTGACTTGATGTCGCAATTCTGTCACCAATCCCTTTCCCTGGCCCTCCAGTAGACCCCAGTATCTTCTTCCTCAGCCAAGCAGGGGAAATGGGCTGAAAGGAACATTTCAGAGAGGGGAAACGCAGCACCAGCCCCTTGATAGACTGAGGCACTCGGCCTCAGAAGACACGAGTTCAAATCCCCATCCCAGGCACTGGCTGTGGGTTGAAGCTACTGAGCCATCGGTGCCCACAGCCATTGAACGAGGATGACTTCAGCCCTTCGAGTCCTCCGTCCAGCTGCCCTCAAAGGTGGCGTGAGCACAAGATGAGATCCAGGAAACACTGGGCTGTAAAACACAGCGGCCTGGGAACCCTGTGCAGGCCGTAATCTGTTTGAGTCTGTTCTGGGGGAGGCAGAGGTGGGAAGGTTTGAGACTTAGGGTGGTGCGAGAACATCAAGAATTCTGACCCGAAAACTCGGCTTTTTTGTACAAGAACTTGAAAAGAGGCCACACCGTTACCACACGGTCAATTTCGACTCCTGGTACTTGCTTCATGTGCGTCCCGTCCATCACGCAGGGTGGTTGGCCCACATGGAGATGTCCTGAATCAGAATTGACGAGGCATGGGGGTGGTGTGAGCTTTGGCCACGTGGCTGATGCCACGATGAACACTCCCTGTGAATTATTTCACTCCGTCCTCTTACCAAGCCCTGGTGGAGTGTACTCTGATCCCCCTGCCCCCGTGCGGGTCCCCCCCCCCCCCCCCGTGTGACAGATTTGAAAGCCGAGTTGAGAAAACTTGCCTAAAGTGGGAGGCAGAATTCACAAGAAAAATTTGCTGTCTTCCCCAGTGGAGCGCCGGCGTTCCTCATTCATGTGTCAATCACAAGGTCAGTCGTTCGAAGCCCCCACCTGCTCCTCGGAAGAAAGATGAGGCGTGTGGCTCCCACCGAGAGTTCCGGTCTGAGAACCCCACAGGAGCAGCACTGCCCTGCCCCATGGCATTGCGAGGAGTTGGCATCGGCTCCATGGCAGTGAATTCGGTGTGGGTTGATAGTCTTTCTCAGGCCGGCTCCCGACGATGGGGACAGCTAGGTGAGGAGACCTCTCCCTCGCTGGTGCAGTGCTGTGCTGCAGTCCAGGGTGTTCACAGAACCCGAGGCCACCTAACTTCAGGCTCCCTGTCCCAGCTCCAACCTTTCTGAACGAAACTGTCTCTCCTCTGTAAGCCACCAGGCTACCCGATGCCCGGCGCCCTCATTCCAAGAGAGATGGGCACCGTGCCTTGGGGGAGGGGGTGAGCGCTGTGTTATGTGCGAGGTCTCTGGTTCTCCAGTGCCTCTCCCAGGCTCCCCTTCCAGCCCCCAGCATTCTCCTCCCCTCCCCAGAGTCTGCTGTTCCAACAGCTGGACATTACCTTGACCTTCCTGAAGATAGGCCTGACAGCTTCCCCTCCCTGCCCCACCCCCACAGACCAGGTGGCCCCAGGCCTGGGAATACTCAACCTCTATCTAGTCTTGCTGTCATGAAGGCCAGCACTGAATGCCATCACCTCCAGGCGACAAGACTACAGGGACCATAAGTCAAACCTAGGTGTGGGGCAGCAGGGACTAGCCCTCTGTGGCAGCCCAGCCAGCCCAGGGTCACAGGTGGCCAGTACACGAATCAGCATAGGTTCTTGTGGGGCAAGGGAAACACCCTGCTTCCCCTCTGTAGAAACTTTTTTTTTCCTCTTTGCAAACCACCAGAGAGGATATAGAGTTCCACCACTGTCAGGAGAGACCCCCAGTGGTCTCCCTCAGATACTATGTAGAGCCCTGGTGGTGGAGTGGCAACGTGGTGGACTACTGACTGAAAAGGTCAACAGTTCGAAACCACCAGTCACTCTGAGGGAGAAAGGTGAAGCTTTCTGATCCCGTGAAGCGTTTGGAGCCTCAGAAACTCCTCACAGGGGCAATCCTCCCCTGCCCTACAATATCACTGTGAGTCAGAATCAACAGGGTAGCAGGGGAAGTTTTTAGCAAACAGGATACCTTCGCTCCAGCCTGCCAGAGGTTAATCCAGAACACGTGCCCAGACCATGTCACCTCCCGGGACCTGAGAGGCAACCCAAGACAGACTGGTGACTAGTTACCACTGCCAGTCCCAGTGTCGAGGTGTGGGTAACATGGAAAAAGATGGGAAAGAGCAGTAAGGGTCTGGAGCCTGTCCCCAAACTAGCATGGAAGCACCCAGCCTCTCCCCAGAGAGGAAGTGCACCGGGTTACCCAGAAAGCCAGCCCCGGTCAGACAGTCGGCCAGCAGCCCACGCTTCCGGGCCTCTGTCCATGCCAAGTGTCTTCTGTTTTTGGCTGCGTGTAAGTGATGTCTTACTAACTGATCATGTCAGATGCATGGCTGGCTAGAGTCACCCGTTAGAGGTGGACGTGAGCATACTATTGGCTTTTTTTTGTTGTTGTTTTGGTTTGTTTTTTGTTTTTTTTTTTTAATGAAAAGAAAAAGAACAAACATTCAGCATGCCCCGTTGTCCATGGATACTTTTTCCAGAAATGGGCACCAGGGAGCGGGGCAGGCGTTGGTAAACTGGGAGCTGCGGACGAGGTGGACAGAGCCCTGGGTCAGAAACCAGCCACTGGTGGGGAGACGCCGGTCCAGGGGGTGGGGGAGGAGGGGCCCAGTGGGTCTCCTGAATCAGCTGTACAGTGATAGCATTTAACAAGGTAGGCAGGTGCCAGGGAACTGGGGGAACCCCTGACAACGAGGATCCAGAAACCAATGGGGGGATGTGGTCAGGGGAGTAAATCTCACCAAAGCCCTTGGTCTGTCTGGCCAGAGACTGGACAGTGACAGCATTTTGTCTTAAAAGACCCAGTGTGAGTTACAGCCCATCTGTTTCTTAGCAGTGTGAACTGGAGCAAGTGGCTTTACCTCTCTGATCCTCATCTGCCCGATGATCTCCACCTCTCAAAGACTGATTCTGATGAGGCAGGAGGTACCTGGTACAGGGACTGGCTGGCATTCTCAGTGGCCCTGAGCAAGTGTAGTTGATCTTTGATTATGTTTGAGGGTCTGGCAGGCGGTAGAAATGCTTCCTCCCACTCTGGGAAGGTGGGCCATGTGATGACCACTGCTGTCCACCTGAAGAGGGGGCAAGATTGATCATGGAGATGGAACATCAGGGGTCCCCTCTCTTGGCAGTATGTCACCCTTGGGGTCTCTCCTAGCCCCAAAGGTCCTTCTCTGGGATTGCCCATGCAGCTTCAGAGAACATGACTTTGCCGGCACTTGGGTGCTTGGACGTGTCTAGGATTTGGATAGTATGGGACTATTCTCTGGGTCCAGCGCTGAGGACTAGGCAGGGGACATGGGTCCAAAGGAGTCTTGGCAAAGAAAACACTGGTAAGGAATGTTCAAAACCAAGCGAGGAGGTAACCACAGATCCAGAGAGAGCGGAGGGGGCAGGGAGGGCCTGCGGTCAGCAGAACTGGATGAACAGGTGGCCGTAGACGTGTCGTGTGGCTCTTACCAAAATCATTTTGCAACGCTTTATACCA
The DNA here is from genome assembly GCA_004026705.1 of Nesogale talazaci. Lineage (NCBI taxonomy): Eukaryota > Metazoa > Chordata > Mammalia > Afrosoricida > Tenrecidae > Nesogale > Nesogale talazaci. The sequence goes on from PVJH01002781.1 coordinate 41,425, forward strand.
GGGGCCTTGGGGAGCTACTGAAGGGTGGTTAGCGGGAGAATGATGTTCTTTCTTAAGCCCCCCCTCCTAGCTCTCCCATAACGATGAGACCCCCTGAGTTCTTCTTGGCCCCTTCCCAGCAGCCTGTCTCCATCCACATGGCCACCCCCACCAGGCTTCTCCAAGCACAGTCCAAATGCAAGAAGAAGGGGGGCCCAGAGACCAGTGCCCTGCTACCACCGTGAGCCAGACTTCTTGTTGTTCTGTGCCGTTGAGTCAGCTCGGGCTCACGGCGGCCCGACACACAACAGAACAAGACACAGCCCAGTCCTGCACTATCCTCACAATCGTTTCCATGTTGGAGACACTGCAGTCCTCACTGTATCCATCCATCCCATCATCCGGGACTTCCCTCTTTTTCTCCCACTGCCCCTCCGCTTGACCAAGCATGATGTCCCTCTCCAGAGCCTGGCTTCTCCTGATAACATGTCCAAAGCACGTGAGACAAGGCCTCTGGCTTCCGAAGGAGCCCTCTGGCTGGACAGCAAGGAGTCGGAGTAGGACGAGTCGATGAAGAGCCTCTGTGAGAGAGCACACATAACACAATGGCTCAGCACACCTCAGCCCTGTCTTGAACGGGGCACCTTTGAAAAGCCGAGTCACACAGAGCCGTGTAATCCAAGGGTCACTGCTTCGTATGGAAGCCAAGCATGAAACCCTCGTTCCACAGAATGACCCCATAGCCTTCAGCAAGTCCAAGACCATCCCTGTCTTTAGCACTGCAGGGCCTCTTTTCCTTATAAACACACAGCTTGGCTCTGCCTAAGGGGATCCACTTTTGTTCCTTCACAGAGGGCCAAAGGGGTTAAGGAGGGGGGAAAATAATCACTTTAGAAAAGCCACGGAAATTATAAATAGTTTCCCCATTTAAGAGCTGCATTGGAAGTTTCCCAGGGACAAGGATCTAATACTTCCTCTCGCTTCCAACCACGCATCCAGAAAGCACTGTGCTAACACGGCCTTGCTGGAAGGGAGTTGGCAGGAGTGAGGAGACTGTACAGTGGGCACACCTTGTATCCATTCATTCCAGTGGCATGTTTGCACAGAGACACACTTGTCTCTGTGGACAAGGGGACCGCACAAGGACTCTTTGTTCCAGGGTTTTTTTTAAGGATGAGAAGCTAGTCAGGACCTAACTATCTATCAGTAGGAGGTTGTTTATGTTGCTGTTCAGTCCCTTCTAGTCAGTTCTGAGTCACCGTGTTCCTGTGCACAACAGAACGAAACACAACCGGACAACTGTCCTTCTATTGGAACCCAGGGTTGCAGCCTGTGTCAAGCCAGCTTGTCGAGGGCCTTCCTCTCCTGCTCTGTCCCTCCACCGTGCCAAGCATGATGCCCTTCTTTAGGGCCCGGTCTTTCCTGACAACAGTTCCAAACTATGCAAGACAAAAGTCTCTCCATCCTTGCTTCCCAGGAGCATTCTGGGTGTAGTTCTTCCAAAAGAGGTTGGCTGAGCCTTTTGGCAGTCCATGGCGCTTTCAATATCCTTAGCCAGGCACATACTTCAAAGGTAGTAGGAGACTAGTTGGAAAATACAGTAGGTGGCATAAACAGTCAAAGTGCTCCGTGGCTAACCAAAGGATTATAAGTTCAAATCCATTCCTCGGCTCTGCTTCTGTGAGGAACCTTCTGTAAAGATTACAGCCAAGAAAACCATCATGGGCAATTCTATGGGGTCACGAGGAGTCCAAATCACCTCGATGACTCCTTACAGGGACATGCTAAGAGCAGTCCTGTGCGCAGTGTGACGCCTGCTATGCTAGGTGGATACATGGTAGAGCCGGGCTCTGAAATCCGGACTCTGCTATTTATTAACCGTGGGGTAAGCTGGCATGGGTTATTTTTCCCCCTTAATCCTTGGTTTCCTCATCTGTAAAATGGAAACTACACCTTTATTTTTGCAAGACTCTTGGTTAACGTACGCACATTAGCTAGAACGGCACCCGGCATGAATAAGTAAGTCATGTTGCTGGATTTGGGCAGAGCGACCGCGTGGGCAACAGAACACAGTCCCGCCTGGCACCGCGTCCTCCTCACAGTGTGGTTGTAGTTGAGTCCCTTTCCCAGCCATGGTGTCCATCCGTCCTGTTGAGGGCTGACCTTTTGATTTGCTTTGCTGCCCCTCTGCTTTACCAAGCACAATGCCCTTCTCCAGAGATTGGTCTCTCCTGACAACATGTATCACGTATCTGAGATGAAGTCTGGTCATCTTTGCCTATAAGAAGTCTGGTGGTTGTACTTCTTCCAAGACGTATTTGTTGGTCCTTTTGGCAGTCGTGGTACTTTCGATTTTCTTCACCAGCACCACAGTTCACATGCATCTGTCTTTTTTCTTCCCCCCTACATCACTGCCCTGGTGGGAGTAGGAAGCCCAGCCTTGCTCCTGGAGAGCTCTTGCTGAATTTGAACTGCCAACCCTGTGGGCTGCAGTCCCGCACACTGCATCACTGGGGCGCAGCAGGATCCCTCTTTCTTCAGCCTTCCTTAGTCAATGTCCCACTTCCACAGGCATATGATGCAATGGACAAGAGCATTTGGCTGGGGACAGATGTCTCTTGGTCCTCAAAGTAACATACCTTGCTTTGGTTTTTTTAAAGTGATTAATCATTGGGATTGAATACAGATCTCATTGTCACTCCACAGTTCAATCATGCCTTGCTTCTGTGCAACAGATTTACCTAAGGCAACGTGTCATTTGATCGGAGCCGAGTTGGGCTGCTACCCACAAGGTCGGCAGTTCAACACCACCAGCTGTGCAGCAGGAAGGACGTTTTCTGTTCCTTCAAAAGACGTCCTATCTCGAAAACACACAGGGGCAGGACTACTCTCTCCTACAGGGCCCCTGAGTCCAAATCACCCAAAGACAGTCAGCACCCCTCACGTCTCAACCCTCTCATCATCTGACATTTCACGTTTATGAACACAGTCAAAAGAAAATTCATTATCTGACCATGCATTAACAATGAATGCTTGGCAACGGGGAACGCCGAGCTCCTAGGGAGGTGAGGAACAGTGACTGTGATGGTGAAGGTCACGTGTCCACTTGGCTGGACCCTGATTCTCAGTGGTTTGGCAGTGGTGCGTGCGGTGATGAAATCTGGCGATGATACACGGATGGGCTGTGGCTGTTATGTCATGTGGATGGACTGGCAGTTACCTCACGGATCTGTGAGGATACGGCGATTTTCACGCCTCATGGATGGCCACATCACAGAGCCCTGGCCTTTAGAACCTAACCCTGTTAATCAGGAGAGACATGTGTACAGTAAAGGGAGGGAGTGTATCTACCTGCTGACTGAAAGATCAGTAATACGCATGATCAAGTGAAAGAAAAAGGAATACAGCATGCGATATATAATAATCCCCTCTTCAAAGTACTCTGCTAGTCATCTTTTTAAAATGAAAAGGCGGATGAAGGGCTGAAGTCAAGGGCTCCAGGAGAAGGCAAATGTTGTGAGCATGATTATGGCAGCAGGTGGACGAAGATGCTTGACACATATGTGGATGGATGGATGGATGGATGGTGACGTGCGTTGTATGAGCCCCCAATAAAATGATTTCTTTTTTTTAAAAAAATGAAGAGGCGGCATATCTTTTCTAGGGGAAGCAGTTTGTGTATGAGGTCATGATGCAAAAGGACTTTCCCATTTTATTCTCCTCCAAGGAGAGGATAGAGAGACGGACAGAGAGGTGTGCTTACACATGACTATACACAGGCATGCTTACACAAGTCCGTGGGATAGATTGATAGGATATTTGCAACTTTAAACAACGAAGGGGTCCTGCTGGTGTGCATTACTGTTCCCCTTGCTGTGCACGGTTGTTAAAGTCACTTATGACAGAAAGGCTGGAGCTTCAGTCTACCCAGAGGTGCTCAGAAGCAAGGCTTAGTAATCTGCCTGGGATGTTCCTTGGGGCAGGAAACTGAAACTTATAGATGTCCTTTGCCACAGCCCGAGAACGCCCACCCACACACACAGCCAGTCGACCCCAGAGGGGGATCTGGACCCAGACCCACCTCCCCCAACCCCCTCCCCGTATTGTCTGTAGAGGCCACCCAGGAGCTGAGGCACTAGTCATAGCCAAAGGCCAAGAGAACACTGTTTGTGGTTTTTCCTTCAATGAATGAACCTTTTGAGGTGGGCCAATCAGCAGTGGGGCTGAATGGTTCCGCTGCAGCAAAACCCACACAAATCCAGCCACCAGAGCCACAGCCCTGAGCGACCTACCTATCCCCTGTGTCCTCTTGAAAGGGACACAGAACTGAGCTTGCCAGGAGGGTCTCCTCCTCCAGGCAGGCCCACTCTCCGGGCTCCCTCCCCCACCGACTTCCCCGCAGCACTGACCAAGCCACCTGCAGGGCCTGCACGGCCCTCCAGTGGGTGGGGTGCCTTGTCCACCCTCACCCGCACAAGGAGAAGCTCCACCTCCCCAGGGAGGGAGTTGTTCTGGCGCAGGTCGTTTGACTTCTCCAGGGCCAAAGTCAGGCCGTTCGCGTGTTTTATTTTGGCTGGATGATGTCAGGGCCACTTCCCTGAGAACACGCCCCCTGTCTTCAAGTCCACTCTGACGCCTAGCGACCTTCTAGGACAGGGCAGGGCTGCCACTGGATGTTTCCAAGAGTACTCTTTCTACTCTTTACAGAAGTAAGAAAACCTCTTCTTTCTCCTGAGGGAGCAACTGGGGGGAGAGCGGGCTCGAATGTCTGACTTTGAGGTGAGCCGCCTAATGGGTACCGCATTGATACCACCGGGGCTGGTCCAACCCATCTGCCCCGGGGTCCTCATGGGAACATCTGTGGGTGCCAGAGTGGAGCTGTGGTCCCTGCGGGCTGTCCGTGGCTATGGTCCTTCAGACCTTTCTGTCCAGGTGCCTCTGGGAACACGCCACGTGCCACGCTGCACAGTGGGCAGCCAAACGTGCCTTCGACCCTGTGGACCACCCAGAGGCTAAGGGCATGAGAAGGAGCCCCTCGTGGTTCCCCATTCGTACCCTACAAAACCACCTGGGGATCGTGTTCAATGGCAGCCTCTGGGTCTTTGGGCTGCCTTCACACAGGAAGGAAAACCCTCCCAGATCAAGCACCGAAACAGTCTTTCAATGCTAGCCCTCCACGGCTTCTCCAGGTGGGGTGGGCATCCTCAGGGGGGAAACATTTTTGAAGATCACTCAGCCCTCCCACCCCTTTGTAGCTGGGGGGCCATGGGGAAGTGCTGACTCCTTCCCCCTCCTCTGTGTTTCCCCGCTGGAAAATGAGCACTGCCTCCTTTGAAGGCTGCCCGCTGGAAGGAGGCAGCAATTAGGAAGTGCCCCCATCCGGGAGAACCCTGAGAGGTATTCCTCCCCTGGGTCTCCTGTTTGCATCACCCAAGGCCTCACGCCACCCCACCCCCTCCCCTCCAGTGACTAGAGTGACTAGTCCCTCTCTGAAGTTTGAGACAGTCGTCACAAAGCCTGCTGTCGGGGTGTGAGCGTGTGGGAGGAGGAGGGAGGAGGGAGCACTGATATGGCTCCTCTGAAAAATGGCTTCTTTGCAAAAACCACAACCTGAGATCAGGTAGTGAAAGCACCCCCTTCCACTCCGTCAGAACAGTTTGGAGCTAGCCAGAGACCATCCTCGGAGGCTGGCAGCCAGCCCCAAGCTGGGCCGCCCGCTCCAATTCCCAACAGGCTCTGGGGCCAGGCCCCAACACTCCACCCCATGGATGGAAATGGGGCCAGAGAGAGGGCTTGGCATTCTGAAACAGAATTCTCTCTCCTGCCCCACCCCCACTCCAAACCACGCAGAGCCACCACACACACACACACACACACACACACACACACACACACACCAATTTTCAGAAAGCTCTTGGCACTGCCCACCTTCCTGAGCTGGGCAGAGTTGCTCCAGGAGGCTCCGTCCAGCCAAGGGGTGGGGGTGGGGGGGGCTTCTTCCTTCCCAGCCCCCTCCCTGGCCTCTTCAGGGTTCCATAGGCGTTCCAGGGACCATGGCTTGGGCTTGGGGGGGGAGGTAGAGGGGCCGCACAGACCCGGAGTGATGCCGAGTCCCGTTCTTGCCCCCACCGCGCGTTTTATAAGCCAGCATGTAGTTTATTCTTCTCCTAAACACTGGCGCTCGGGTGCAGGGCTCAGAGTTGCCATAGAAACACCTTTTAACTCCTCCTCACCCAGAAGGTGGGGCCAGTCCCCAGGGCCTTAGGAGAACAAGGCAGAGAGGCACCTGTGGATGGGGAGCAGCGGGGAGCCCCCATGGGGCCAGCCTGCCATGCCATGCCAAGACTGCAGCCAGCAAGAGAGCTGAGGAAGGGGGAGCTGGCACGCTGGGGACTCTGCTGTGCTTCAGAGCCTGCGAGCAGGGGTGCCTGGGGTCAAGGATAATGGGTCAAAAGCAAGAATACATTGAGCTTCAGCGCCCACCAGAAGTCAATGCCAAAGGGCATGGAGCAAGGGCCATGCCCAGGCCCTCAGTGGGCACCGGTGGTGGGTGGAGGGTCAAGAAGCCAGGCAGCCCACGCCCGCACCTCGCTCCCATTGCTTCAAAGGATGAGCTCATCCCCACCCCAGTGCTGGGCATCGAACCCCGGTGAGTGAGCAAGCGGCAGGGAGCAGCCAGCGCAGCACGAGTTCTCGTTTCTTGTTGCTTTGTTTTTTCTGTACCACGATGTCCCAGCCTCTGGGTGCTCTCCGGCACCTTAACTTTTCTGGGGGCAATTCATGAGGGCAGGGCGGGGTAGCAATAAACCCCAGAGAAACGACAAGTAACTCTCTGGGTGTCAGCCTCGACTCACGAAGAGGAACCCCCGTGGGAGAGAGTGGAGTCCGGGCAGGCCCGGTGGGGGCGGATCACCCTTGCTCCATTCTTCACTGTGAACTTCTGAGAGGGTTTAGGGGAGGACAGCAAAAAGCCAAGGGTCAGGGGTGCCAGAAGAGGTCCCCTTCCCCACACGACCATGTGAGCACACCCAACCCCCCATTATCCACGTCCCACCTGCTAGCACCCGTCCCCGGGTGGCAGGAGCCTCTTTCAGCAAGCCCAGCGCCCAGGGGCCTCCACAGCTCCTCCTGCCTGTTAGGAGGGCAAGGCCTGTGAGATGTGGATAAAGGTGCTCAGGAGAGAAGGGGGAGACGACCCGGCCTGCCACCATCAGGTTCTTCCAAGCATAGAGAGGGAGGGGTGTCCAGGGCGCCCCCAGGTCACACAAACACCCATGGTCACCAAAGGGACTGGTCCACGGCCCACTACCACAGCTACCTCTCTGGCTTCTCCAAGGCTCAGCCCACCTGCAGTGCCCTCCCAGACTCAGGGCAGCACCCTGGTTGGAGCCCTCAGCCAGGGCCCAAGACCCTGTGGAACCCGCTTCCCCTTTACGGCTGTGCTTCAAACACACACACACACACACACACACACACACACACACACACACACACGGCTCTCACAGCAGGCTCACTGGACCAGCATGTTTTATGAGCTGGAAGGGAGGGGGAGATGGCTCACAGCTGCTGTTCCACCTCTGTACATCTGAACATAAGTGTCCCAAAGAAGGGTCCCAGGACACTCCCACGGCCTTCTGTAGAAACTGGTTTCACTCCTCACCTGGCCTCTCTGAGCAAGACACAGCGTCCAATTTGGGGCTGTCACGGTGGTGTTAACTCGGGCATTCCAGTGCTCTGGGTGACAACCCAGTTTTCCACGGATTACGCTTTCCCTTCCCATCCCCAGTCAAGGAAAGGGGTGGGGCCGGGGAATGAACTTCCTGTGAATTTTCACAGCTCTGTGGCAAGTGAGTCCACACTCTGGGCACCTCCAACTTGCTCTCAACATTCAGCCTCTTTCTCCCTCCCTCCACCGTCACCCCCACCCCCCACCCGTTAAGCCACCCCCAGCCTGGCAGCCGGCTGCTGCTGTGAGCCCAAGGAGCTTTGGGTCTGTATCATGAACACTTAGTGGGTTAGGTCGCCCTGGAGAGGTTGAACTTGCAGGGAACAAGAGATAAGAAAAGTCTAGAATACTCCAAAGTGTCTGCTCCAACTTCTACACACATGGCAGGCAACTTTTCGCTCTCCTTTTTTTTGGTTTTGTTTCAGCTTTTAGTAACTCGTCACCAACATCGTTAACACTTCAGCTAGCTTTGGAAGTTTTAAGAAACTTCTGCCCGACCCTGCTCCAGCGGCAGTGGCCCAGGAGAATTTTCTAGATGTCAAAAAAAAGCCCGGGAGGGCCCCCCAAAGGAGGAGCAAAGGCTGCAGGCCGGTGGGCTGCTTTGAGATTCCTCTAGTAGGAATGCCCTACCCCATCCCCCCAGCTATGCCAGCGCTCCACTGGAGGAAACTGAGTCCTCTCAGCCCACCCCTAAGTCCCCCGTACACAGAAAGAGGGAGGGGGCCAGCCATGCCATCAAGGGCAGCGCCCCTGGCTGGCTGTGGCGCATGAGCGGGCACCCGCGAGCGAGGGGCTCTGGCAGGGGCCCCGGGGGCTTACCGATGTCGGAGTTGCAGAAGGCGTCCTGGGGGTGGCTGGGCGAGCATGTGCACGCCTCGGCGCCCCAGTCGCCCAGGCTCCAGCTGCCCAGGAGCACGACGAGTCCCAGCCAGGGAGTCATTGCTGCAGCCCGCGCTGCCGCTCGCCTCTCCAAAGTTGCCGCGCGCCGCCGGTGGGGCTGCTGCAGCCGAGCTCGCCGAGCGGCCGAGCCGGGCAACTTCGGGCTGGGGCGCGCTGCTGGGAGCGCCCGGACGGGACGGGCTGGGACGGGGCGCGGCGGCGGGGGGCGCACACCGGGCGGCGGGCTCTCGGAGCGAAGGGACAGGCGCAGGAGCAAGGGCGCAGCCGAGGAGCAGGAGGGGACGTCGTCCAGTAGGGCTCCGCTGCTCGCTCTGCACCGCCGCCCCGGCGGCCCGGTGATATAGGCGGCTCCCCGGGCGCCCCCCCCCCAACCCCACCCCGCGGGCGCTCAGGGCCCGCCCCGCCGACCAATGGCAGAGTCGCATTACCTCATCGGCCCTCCGAAAAGGGGGCGGGGCTGGGGGGCTCGGGGCGCGGGGCGGGGCCGGCCCGGACCGTTCAACTCCTTATAGGGAATAACGCGGCGGTGGCCACGCGAGTGGGTGGGCTGGGGCGCGCCCTACCCGACCGGCCCACTCAGCCGCGCCCCCCGAGACCCCCTTCTCGCCTCCACCTTTCGCCTATGCCCATCCCGCACAGTGGGCGCCTCGGACTTAACCCGCCATCAACGATCGCCCACCCCCAGCGCTGCTCCCTCCGCAAGTCATAGGTGACAGACCCTGGCGACACTGGCCGCAGCTGCCCGGGGAGGGGCCCCCGGGAGAAAATACTGGCCCGCCACCTCCCCTTGCAGATCAGACGGCCCCCCTCCTCCCTGCATGCCTGGATTCTAGAGAAGGCATGTTACCGTGTGGGCATAGAAGTGGTGACGTCCCCTGCCTGCTCTCCTCCGACGTGGTAATGGGGCTGTGGATTCATTCCACAGGCATCAGACAGGACTCTAGGTCCCGGGGGTGAGTCAGACAAGTTCCTGCCTCCGTGGGACTCCTTCATAGCTCAGCGGACCTCAACCATCCTAATACCACATGCAAACCTGTCATACAGTTCCTCATGTTGCAGGGACCCACCCACCCCCAACTGTACAATTATTTCCGTTGCTACTTCATAGCTGTCATCTTGCTACTGTTAGGAATCAGGCGACCCCTGTGAAAGGGTCGTACAACCCCCAAAGGGGTCGAGCGAGACCCACAGGTTGAGCACCGCAGCCCCAGGTGATTCCCTCCGTAAATCGCAGCACCGTGGCATCATCTGCGCTGAGAAGAAAGCAGAAGTCATGGGTTCAGGTTGACGCAGAAGGACTAATTTCTATCAGGGTGTAAGAAAAGGGCCCTGTTCTGGGGTGGGGGTGGAGGGGGCGGGCATCCTAGCTTAGAGAAGGGCCAGCCAAGTCCTAGAAGGAACATGCTCAGCAAGGGCAACAGCAACTTCAAAGCCCCTGAGCCTGGGTGAAGAACAAAAGAGACCGGGGATCTTGCCCGTGCAGGTAGGCTACCATCCATGAGCAAGGAATGTGGCGGGTAAATCGACCAGATCTGGGCTGCATCAAGATTCTGAAGACCTATACTGGAACCCAGACTGCTAGCCATCGTGAACAATTACCAATGACTCTTAATGATGACTCCCTTATGATGAAGTACCGCCTTGATTCTGTTTAAGAGGTCCTGGGGGTGCTCGGGTTAGGCATTGGGCTTCAAGATCCAAACCCATCAGTCACTCCAAGGGAGAAAAGTCAATCCAAAGATTACAGTCTCGGGAAACACTATGAATCGCAATTGACGGGAAAGGCTGGGGTTTGGGGCTCTGGTGGCGCAGTATGCGAGGTGTCGGGCAACTAGTGGCAAGGTCGGCAGTTCAAACCCACCAGTCGCTCCGTGGGAGAAAGAGGCCTCCGAAACGCCACGGGATCACAACCCATTGGAAATTGATTCTGATTTCTCTATCGATAGATGGTTCCGAGTCAAATTCCGGTGGATTAGTAAGTACATTTATTAGGTGAAGTTCCATTTCTCATCTCCATAGGTCACAGCCTTCCTTCCAGGAAGGCAAAGTGCTAGGGGACCCGTCCCATGTGCCTGGTGAGGAAACTGGTACTACCCACTGGGAATTCAGCTCATTCACCCATAAGGGTTCTTCTTACCCAGGAGATGGCTACTTCCCCAGACTTCACTACTGTGTCGGAAGTCACCTGAAGTAACCCCTACTGTGTTTCACCACGCCTTCGCCATCCTGCATTTGCTCAAGTCCACTGTGGGCAGCCTTTGTGTCTCTCAGGTAACTCCCACCAGATGGCTCCTCCTCCAGAGTGTAGTGGCTCACACTCTGTTGCGCCATTCATCGGCTTTCTTTCCTTGGCTGGTTTTCAGTAACAAATCACCAGGCTTTCCTTCGTCCCGACTCCAATAGCAGCTAGAGCGAAATCTAACGTCCTACTTGAACTAAGGTCTTCCAGCCATCTGTCCTGCCTGTCTCTCTCAGTTGTTCCCGCTTCATCCTGTGAGCAAGAGACCTGTGTGTTTTGACTACCGATCCGCCAGACATTTAGAGCAAAGGCTGAAAATACTGGCCCCCAAATGCAAAACTCAACCTCTTTCTCAGAAACCCTTCTATTTGCAGCTCAGAGAAATGAGACCAGGATGGCCTATGCAGAAATTGTCACTGGTTTTTCCAAGAATAATTTGTGCACTCCCTTGGTGGGGGTAGACTGCAAACTGCAAGGTCAGCCATTTTGGGGGGGAGAAAAAGGGAGACTGAAAGAGTTCATCTTGGAAACCCACAGGGGCTATGCTACCTTGCCCTAGGGGGTCGCTGTGAGTCCCACACAACTCCACAGCAGGAAGTTTGTTTTCTGGAGAAACATTTTAAACAGGTTCGCCACGGAGAGGGAGAGCTGGTGTCTTTGGGGTGCCTTGTTCCTCTTCCAACACTAGAAGTCATCTCACCTATCTCTCTCGCTGCCATGGACGCAATGCTGACTCACCGTGACCCCCTGGAGGTTTTCATGGAGGGGAAGACAGAAGCTGGTCCTTCTCCTTCAGAGATGCTGGTGGTTTCAAACTGGTGACTGTGCGGATCATGGCCCAGTGCTCAACCATGACTCCAGCCCTGGCCTCCTCCATGGAGATCTTTTCCCTCTCTGCATTTCCTCCAGCATTTTCACTGATCCCTGAAATCTGGTTTTGTGGCTTTCCCAACCAGAGCCCCTGGGTGGCGCCAATAATTCGCTCGCTCAGCTGCTGATCAGATGACCCAAAGGCTACCCAGGGGCACCTTGGAAGAAAGACCTGGTGATCTCCTGCTGGAAAACCAGCTGCCGAAAATGCTGCGGTGTACCATTCTGCTCTGAGTCACCTAGGGTCACCTGAGTCGGAGACTCAGCCCCATGGAAATGGGTTGGTTTGGTTTTCTGTCTCCTCAAGCATACTAGAAATGTTTCTAGGCTTCAAATGGCTGGCCACTCTTCCTCTGTGTCCTCAGAACACAGAGGCGGTTCCCAGGAGCCTTTGGCCTGGCCAGCAGTCCATCTCTGTGGAGCAGGGCTAAACAAGAGATTTGCGAGACCCGCTTATCCCTGCCCAGTGCTAGTCATGCGGGAAGGCTTTAGAAGATTTTCCCTGACCCAATCCATTTTGTGTAAGCACCTTACTCCGTAGAGGTCTCCTCGTCTTCAGCTCTCTTTGTATTTTACAGTTTCCCCCAAAGTGTCAATGAGGGAAGGGCTTCCCTGGGATATGGCCACCTCCAGGTTGTGTGCTGAAATTTTCCCTAACCATCAGACAACAAGCTTCTCATCAAAACATCAAGAGCATGCGTCATAATGCAAGCTGCAATTCCTTTTCCAGCTGGAAGGCGGTGAGCTTGCTTCTTAGCTGGACACCATCTTTAGAGTTCACTGAACCCCAAGAACCCTTCAGTGAGGAAATTCTCCTTCATGCCTACCTTAAAGGGGGGGGATCCCTTCCAACTACCACCTCGCCTTGAAGAAGAGAAAGAGCTAGGCCCCTGACTCCTCCTTGCACGGAGCACACCTGCCAGGGTCAGTGCCTTTAGCAAGCCCACCTCACAGTCAATCTTCCAGATGCCGCTGTGTCCAGGGGCCTAGTCACAGGGAAACACCTCTTTCTCAAGGCCACCTTCTCGACCAGATGGAGTGGACCTGGCACTTGTGGTTGAGAATGTAGACATGGTAGCTCTCCTGAAAGTAGAGAACCACACTAGACCAGCGAAGAACTGTAGAAGAGTCAACCTATGTCTTCTGCCCTGACCTCAAATCTACCAGGAGGACCTATTGTAAAAAAAAGTCCTCCTCCTTCCTATCAAAATGTAAGCAGCCGCATCTACAGGAAGCATTCTCATAAACCTTTAGAACCAAAAAGAACCTCCGAGACCCAGTGTCCTGGCCGTGGAGGCCCTGACAACAACAAAGTTCAGGCAGGGGAAGGAATTTGCCCCAGGGGTCAAAGTCAGCGAGGGGCCGAGTCAAGGATGCCTTGGGCTCCTTCCAAATATCCCCTTGGGCTTCAGTCCTCCCCGCTTCAGCTTGTGACTCCAGGGCTGCACTCTGGCCATGGAATGTCAGGCCCGTGCAGCTGCTGGAATCCAGCTTTTCCAGGACTGTAGACAAACCCCGATGTCGAAACGCTCTGTCCAGTGCCCGGCACCGGAGAAAGTCACCTGAGCTGCCGACTCGTTCTGACGATAACGATCACCCCGTGCCCCATGCAGAACATACCGAGCTCTGGCTGCTCCAATGAGGGCCCTCTGGCGTGTTTACTCTCTCCCTTTCCTCAATTATTATCTAGCACCTTAGGGTAGCATTCTGAGCATACTTCTGCAAAGCCGTACAGGAAGGAGGAGGAACACACACACACACACCCCAAGCCTGTTCCAAACACCATAGGAGAAGAGTTGAGTGCCAGCCTCGGTGTGTGTGCAGGCCTCTGTTTCTGTGTTTCTTAGATGAAAAAGTTACCTGAGGGGTCCCCCCACAGCCCTCGTAGCTCCAACAGCCAAAGATCCTGTGGGGAATTCCGACAAACAAGGTCAGGGTTGCTGATGGAAAGACAGATGTGAGCAGGTGTGAGACACACCGCAAGGGTCCAAGACAAGCACCATCCATCTCCTGATCAATCTGTATTGAGACACTCTTCAGAGCTGAAAACAAATTGTTTCTGAGGAAGTGGGGATGGCAGAGGCATAGGGGAGAGTGAGCCTCTGGTCTTGTCTCGGCTAGACCCAGTTCTAGGAACGTATTCATCTGTCTACTTGCCCCTTGGGTCATAAGCATTGTAAGGTTAGGAGGCATAGCTTGTTATCTCTATACTCTTTCTGAAATTCCTCGAACTCCTACACCTCCTTCAGAGCTTAGACAATACCTCCTCCAGGATGTCTCCTGGATTACCCCCACCCACTCACCCAGTTTGGATCAGGTTCCCTGCTCTCTATCCTTCTGGTACTGCATGCTACCCACTGTCACAGAACTAAGTGGACTTCGAGAGCCCAGGTGGTGCGACACGATAAATTTGGAGCTGGCGGCAGAGTCGTGGTTGTGCCCTGGGCTGCTAACTGCAAGGGACCAGGCATTGGAAACCACCAGCCATTCGGCAGGGGAAAGATGGCGGTTTCTGCCCCAAGAGTTGCGATTTCAGAAAGCCGCAGGGCAGTTCTACTAGAGTCAGAATTGACTCAAGGGCAGTCAGTCGAACCAACATGTCATCCAGGCTTCAATGCCCCCAGCCACTCTGTGGAAGAAAGGTGAGCCTGTGCCCTGAAAGTGTTTTACCATCGTGCCCTCCCCCCCCCCACCCATAAACTTATTTCCATGGCTACTTCAGAGCTGCCATTTTGCTACTGTTAGGATTCGGGTGATCCCTGTGACAGGGTCGTTAGAACCACTGCTGTCCAGGGTCACTACCGGTCGAAATCAACTTGATGGCCGTGAGCGGGGTTAGTTTGGGTCTGGGGGTAGCTGTCGGTCACACGTCTTATGTGACTGCAGTTCGATGATCTTTGATTATCCGCTCCCCTTCCTGGGCCTTACGCTCCTGGAGGACAGTGGATTGCTTGTGCTCCGGGAAAGGTCAGTCCGTAGGCGTTCAGAGAGTTGAACGGAGTGGCAGCACCCAGCCCAGGAGACGTCACGCAGCCCTGTTCCCTCTGGCCAGTGCTAGGGGGCGCTGTAAGCCAGAGAACCCCCATCTGCTCAGCCTGCTGCCTCCACCCGTCTCCCTGAAGAGGTTGGAGAGGCAGGCAGGGTTCCACAGAACTCACTGGGGTCCCAGTGCCTTTGAGTGGGTGAGGCTAAGCCCTCCCGTCCGCCAGGGCCACAAAGACCTCCGTCAACATCCCGTCAGGGGCTGCCCAACTCCTGCATGCCCCCCCCCATCCCACCCCCGCCCATCCGGCAGCAGTCAGCTCCAGGGGAACCGCTCTCTGGAAGGGACACACTTGTGAATCACTGGTCTGGGGGCCAGAGGAGGTCTGGAAACTCCACTCCGGGAATGGATGCCACAGTCTACTCTTCAAGCGCAGAGCTGGCCTCTGGAAATTAAACCCGAGAAGGTGCTGACAGGGTCGGTGTCCCTTAGCTGCTTCAGAGGGAGACACCTCTTTTCTTCCCCGTCCCTCCCCGCAGAGCCTCACCGCCATGCCCTCCCCCACAAACCCACAGCCCATCTGAAAGCCATTATATTCCAAATAGCCTTTTAAGCAACAGCCCTGGTTCACCCAGCACCCCCATGCCCTGGCCAGACCGGAGGTGGGACAGCTGCCCAACGCGATGTCATTCAGAACCTAAGGTTGTAGGTGTCCAGCTCCTCTCTGGGCCTGCCTATCCCCTAGAGCCGATTTCATGGAGTAGACTTGCCGGTCTTCTCCGGCCCCAGGGCTCCCTGCGCCCCACCAGGGAGCTGAAGATTCTTCCGTGTAAGAGTTGCTGGCTGCATGCATGTGAATCTTGGGGTGTTCGTCTTTCTTTCCATAGGGAGCGATTCTCGGGGATGTTAAGCTGGAAAACACATGTGTGCGGTAGACACATGCCATGCCATGCTGTGCGTGCCAGGGTGGTGGGCGACAAGGAGCAGTGCTGATCTCCCAGCTCTTTCACTTTGTGTGTGTGTGTGTGTGTGTGTGTGTGTGTGTGTGTGTTTTAATCGCCCATAGGCTCCGGAAGCCTGTGATCTCCAGGGGACTAGGAAGTGGCAGGAGAAGGACTTCTCTTTAGCTCATCTTAATTCCTTCCTTATGCTCTGGTGTTTTCTCTTTAGAAATGAGTAGCTTCTCTGTGGTTGCTTTGAAAGTGAAGCACGAGGGTCTCCGCCGGCCCTCTCCTGGGCTAAGATCGGACAGGTTGGGTGGCCAGTTGGCCTCTAGTTCTTGCAGGCTGAAGAGCTGACATCTGCTAAGACTCTTCGCCGGAACCTGCTGGAAGGGAAACGGATTTGTCTCTCCCCCCACCCCCCCTCCATGCTGTTGGCCAGGCTCTCCTGTAGACCTGGTACAGGAGACTCCACTGTGAGTAAAGAGTTAAGGATTTCTACCTCTCAGACTATCTTCTCAGTCTTCCCAGGGACCCGAGAATGTGGGCATGGCCTGGTTTTCTGTCAAGACCCTCCCCTCTTCCTTTTCAGCCCTCAGACCCTACCTGGCTAATCCCACCCACTCCCTGGCTACACCGGAGAGTGCCCTGCAGGCACCAGGTTGCCCCTAAGTCCCAGAATCTTCTATCCAACTTCTTCCTGAACAACTTCACTGGCAGGGCCCCCGACCTCCTCGGCTTCGATCCCTAAAGGTGGGTGATCTGCCTTCTCCCTGGAGAGGAAGGCCTGCAGAGCCCCTGCTCAGAACACCAGCCATGGGACACCAGACAGAAGACAGGTCTCTTCCGAAACACAGGGGCTCTCCTTGGGTCAGAATCCAGCTGGCGTCCAGCTGGCGACCAGTGGCCCTAGAAGGCCCCATGCTTCTGCCCTCCGTCTCATCTTCCCAGCCTTCCACTCCCTGAGCCTTGTCCACACTACCCGACAACTTTGCTGGGACCCCTGCCCCCCACCAGCGTGTTCCCCATGGTCCTTCTCATCTTCTGGGAAGCATACCTTCGTCATGACCACATGTGTGTCCTCTAGACCTTCCTCCTGCTTACCCTCCTTTTTTATTCCATAGAGACCCTGTTCCTGCAACAAACGGCTCTCCCAGATTCCCACTCTGTTATCTCTGATGGTTGATAGACCAGCTGCCCTGTTACCCAACCCAACCAAGCTCCCTGCCGGTGAGCCCTTTAGGACAAGGTAGACCTGCCCTTGTGGCCCTTACCTACAATGGACAGAATGAATGAGTCAGTGAGTGACTGGGGGAAGTAGGGCTGGGGCGCAGAAGAGAGATAGCATTACCTTCCCACATTCACCCTGAGAGCAAGTCTGGCATCTAGCTCCTGGGACCCAGAGACTCAACTAGATTGGTCTCCCAAAGCTGATGGCTCCCTGAACCTCTCGCTTTCCCCTGAGTCATACGAAATCAGCAATAGACAATCCCATGCAATTATTTTCCATGCACTGTGTCACTGTGTCTGTCGTCTGAAGCACTCGGGTCTGCATAATGCTCCCTCGGCCTCCCGATGACCACAAAGGACTTTGTGTGAATTCAGTGACTGTTCCTTGGGTGGGTGTGTGAACGAGGCGATCCTCGTCAGAAGTGTCCTTCAGCTGAAACACTTTGAAATTCTCCTTCTCCCAGAAACACAGGTTTGGCCGAGAGAGAAACAGTGCTTAAAGCTTCTGGCAAGATCCTTTCTGTCCTGATCATGCTGGTCACATAGCCAACTGTGGGCTCTTTGACTTGTCGGGTTCTTTGCTCCAGTGACTCCCCTCAGACTCTTTCACTTGGTTTCTCCTTTTTATATGACAGACACCCCCCCCCCCGATTCCTCCCAGGTCAACTAGTTGGGGCCTGGGGTGTCCTCAGCTTTTCAACCTGGCCTTGCCTGCATCTGCATTTCCTACCACAGTGACTAAAGGCAGGCGCGGTGTGTGTGCTGTGGCCTCCATGCTCGGGAGACAGGCAGCCTTATTTCCAGGTTGTGGGGACAGCCCGTGTGAGGTGCCCTGATGGGATGGTCAGCTCATGGGAAGAGTCGGGGCTCCATCCTGTCCTTCCTCCTGATTTCAAATGTTTACCACATGCTGACGGAGCACCTGCTACGGGTTAAAGGCAGGGCTGAAATAATGCAGACGGCATCGACCTACCCTCAACGCTGGCCAGTGTAGGGACACAGGTCAGAGGAAAGAGTCGCAGGAAGTACCCCAGCCGAGGATCGTGTGTGACTGAGCTCCCAGAGCTGGGTAGTCCAACCTGGGAGAAGGTAGGTGTTTGGGGACCCAGGCTATGGTCAGACAGAGGAGCAGAACAAGGAGAGAACTCAAGATCCTTCCCCTTCCTATAATAAGTTCTGAAAGGACTTTTGTGTGGCCACCCTGGATTACTGCCACAAGCAAGGCAAGGAAGTCAGGTCCTTAGCATCTAATCTTCTTTCCATCCCCACTCCCACCCCCACCCCCCAGGATACTTCGGGCTGGGCCCAGGGAAGATACTAAATAAGCAGTGTCCCTGCCTGTAGCATTCCTCAACCTGGGACAGAACCGCTGGAAAAGCTTTCCAGGACAAGCCAAAAGCCAAGGAACTAGCCTGTGTTGACAGGCTAATGGATAAGGTCCTTCAATACAATATTACCTCTGATCCTCACTACCCTGCAGTGTGTGCCTGTATATGTATTAGTTGCCATTGAGCTGGTCCTGATATAATTTAGTCAAGAAAACTAAGACTCCAAGGTGGTGAACTGCAGGCCTAAGTTGGTTCTAAGCAATGCAATGCCCCAGAGATGGTTCAGGCCCAGAATTCTATTTCCC
Source organism: Nesogale talazaci (assembly GCA_004026705.1). Lineage (NCBI taxonomy): Eukaryota > Metazoa > Chordata > Mammalia > Afrosoricida > Tenrecidae > Nesogale > Nesogale talazaci. The sequence continues at coordinate 59,926 of PVJH01002781.1, forward strand.
AAACTCTCAAGCTTTCCGGAGGCTGCAAAGTCTCTGTCTATGAGTCTCTTGGAGCGCTTGAAGTGTTGGTCTTCCTCGTCTTTTGAGTTCTTGTTAAGCTCTCTGAGCTTTGGGTCAGACAGGGAGGGGAAAGAGAAGAAAGGACAAGAATGGAGAGAGAGAGACAGTCCTCTCCCCCTGGGGTCAGGAAGGAGCTTAATCAACAGGCCTCTTTGCCATAGCCTGGTTTGAAGTGGAGAAAAGGCAGGAGAAATCACACATCTGACAATTTATGAGAGTGCAGTGTGCCCTCCTTTACCCAGAAATTGGGTGGGTGCCACAGGAAAATTTACATGTGTATTATAAAGAAAGAGCCCGGAACCCAGAGTAAAAGGATGGAATACTGATGAGCCCATTTTAACAGCTGTTGGATATAACTGCATTTCCCCTTGAAATTTCAAGCCTGCGATCGAGGCAGTATACCAGATTTCATCCCAGTTCTGCTCACCCACAATAACTGTATGACCTTGAGGTAATCAAAGAACCCTCTTCAGACACACACCCACTTTCTTCAAATATATTGGATGTGATGATCTCTCTAAACTTCCAAATCAAGTGTCCTAAAAGACAGACTACAGGGGAGTGAGGGGTCAAGGTCGATGGTGGTAATGGTGCTTCCTTAGAGAAATTCGTAGTGTGACCTTGAACATGTCATTCAAAGAGAGAACTCATACTTCGTGGGAATTGAAAACAAGGTGCAGTGACATAAGGACTGTATGTCTATCAGGATGTAGCACCCCAGGGTGTAAAGATGAATGAGACTGACCAACCCTGTGACTGTGTAACTAATACTCAAAAATGGGAGGAGAAATAAAGGAGGAAGAGCAAATGAAAACATGGCGTTGTTCTTGTTAGTTGTCATTGGTTTGTCTCCAACTCATGGAGACTTTGCATCTAACGGAATGGATTTGCTGTTGCTGCCATTGTGGTGGTGGTGAAGGGGGTGACCTCATGCACAGAAGAACCAAACATCTCTCCATGTGTTCCATCTTCCATCATTGCTCTTGTATTAAAGCTTAATAGATTAAGCCTCCATTGCATTCCTTCCGATCAGATAAACTTACCCTCAGGCAGAGCGCTTTGGAAAATGGACTCCCTGAAACTCTATCCTTTCAACCCAGGGAGAAGCAGTATCCCTTAGGGACTTGCTTGGGTGTGTCCTTCATGGCAAGACTGGGAGTCTTACAAACAGGAGTCATGGCCTGTCAGCCACCCTGACTGAGTTGGAAGGCCCTGGATCAATCTTATAAACTCTTCTATCTAGCCCAGCAGGTCCCAACCTATGGGTCTCCACTCCTTTGGAAGTTGACCAACCCTTTCACAGAGGTCACCTGATTCTGAACAGCAGCAAAATGACAGTGATGAAGTAGCAACGGAAATCATTTTATGGTTGGGGGGCGGGGGGAGGGTCACCAAATACGAGGAACTGTATTAAAGGATGGTGGCAGGAGGAAGGTTGAGAACTACTGCACTCACATAATGTGTGCATCCCAATTGTGGTCCCGTTTCTGCTTCTGCAGCCCCAACTAGAACTGGGATGCATTGATCTGCCACTGACCATGAATTTATGACAGATTCCTTTGTCCCACGCTTTATTTAACTAGCATCTTGACTGGGAAGCTGTGAATCCTCAGATGGCATCATACCCTCCCTCATCCGATGGAGGACATCTCTTTGTGTTGTCTTTGTCCTGTTTAAGATCTAATAACTGTTCTCCTTCAGGTATCCTGGAGATTGGGGTCACTTTTGTACCCTAAAACAGGATGCATAAGCCTATTCTTGTGGCTGCTGTGTATTTGGGTCACCTTTTAACCTAGAGGCTCATCTGCCAGCAGTGTAGCCAACAAAATTAGAAGATGATGACCCCTAAAGTTTTCCTGGTCTAATTTTGAGAAGCAGGTCGCCAAGTGTTTCTTCCTAGTCTACCTTAGTCTGAAAGCTCTTCTGAACCCATGGGTGACCTTGCTGATATTTGAAACATCCTTGGCATCATTTCCTCGCATCATAGCCACCACCGTGTAACAAAATGACATCGCTTGCAGGGATCGGGGAGGGGAAGGGATGAGAAGCTGACATCAAGGGTTCACGTGGAAAAGTAGTGATTTGGAGAATGATGACAACAGCAGGCAGGCAAAGGGGCTTGGCACAGTAGATGTATGGATGTATTGTGGTAAGTGATGTACACGCCCCCAATAAAATGGTTTAAAATTTTTTAAAATATATGTCACTTTAAATATATTGTCTAAGAACATCAGAAAACATCTTTCCAATGGTCTTAAGAAGAGACATCGCTCCTCTATCCATCTGCTGGTGGGTCCACCCACATGCAGAAACGCCCATCTACAAGGACCCGGCTTGAAGACTGTTACCCATGCTACACCATGCTTCAAGACATAATGTCATTTCTTTGTCATTGGAAATAAATAGTTCACGATAGAGAATAAAAAATGACATAGCTTGACTTAAGAGATGACATTTTCCAAGCACGTTTCATGTGCCAGATATTTTATCGAGAAACCAGCAGGGATTGGTTTAGTGAATTCTCACGACTCTGTGATGTAGGAACTATTCTTTCTATTATGCCCATTCTACCAAAAAAAATTGGAATTTGTGCCTCAAGAGGTTCAGTGGCTTGGCCAAGCTCTCCCAGGGGACTAAGTAGTAGAGCCAGATTTCAAAGTTCATCCCCTTACCTGTGCTTCTCATTCTCCCTAGGCTCTGCCCCAAGTGATCAGGGGAAAGCTGCTTTTAAAAACAACACATGTGACTGCTCGTCTCTTCGCTCCTGCCCAGGCCTTAAGCATTTGTTCTCTCTGTTTCCTTGGCCTGGAGTGAGTGGTTCCCCTTCTCTCACCTGGCTGAGATGGAAGGACTGGTGAAGAGCAGGCCTCTGCACCCTCCAGCATGACCTGCTTGGTGGATTGCTAGCGTCTCTGGTTTTTCACAAGTCGGGCATTAAACACCACATTATTGCATAGTGAGTTCCCTCAGCTTATTCCGATTAAACACAAGAATTGTTCTTTTGTATGGTCAAGTCAGTGCCAACTCACAGCGCTACCCCCTTGGACAATGAAAACGTCTGTCCACTGCCTTTCTCCCCACTGTGCCTATGTTTGAGCTACTGTTGCACCCACGATGTCAATCCAGCAACTTGAGGGTCTTTCCCCTTTTTGCCAACGACCTGCTATGTCATCAAGCAGGATGTCCTTCTCTAGGGATTGGTCCCTCCTGATACACATGTCCAAAGTATGTCCAAAGTTTCCAAACTGACTTTTGAGAAACATTCTGCCTGTACTTCTTCTAAAACAGGGCTCAGGTAGAAAGCAAATATTTTAAGAATGATGATGGCAACAAATGTGCAAACGTGCTCGACGCAATGGAAATCCATGGAAATCCTTGTCCTTCTGGAAATCCATGACTCATTGTACATTCTTCACCAATGCCGTCATCCACATGCATCAATTCTTCCATTCTCCTTCGAAGTGACCAGCCCTTATATGCATGAGAGGCCATTGAAAATACCCAAGGGCGTCTTCCTTGCTTTGAACTCTTTAAAGAGCTCTTTGGCGCAAACTCACCTCATGCAATACATTATTTAGTTTCCTGACTTCTGCTTCCCTGGGCCTTTGGGTGGACCCGAGTTAAAATTACATCTTTGACAGCTTCAATCTCTTTTCCATTTAGCATGAGGTTGCTGGTGGTTCTGGGGCGGGGGAGCATTTCTGTTTTCTTGGAGTGGAGGTGTAATTCATAGGGGGAAAGCCATCGTCTTTGATCTTTATCAGTACCTTCTTCACTTCTTCCTCACTTTCAGCAAGAAGGGTTGTGTCATCGGCGTGTTCCAGAACACTCAGAGCCTTATGTCCAGTCCTGATTCTACATTCTTCTTTATATTATCTAGCTCCTCGCGTTCTTTTTTTTATTTTTAAAATCATGTCATTGGGGTCTCCTACAACTCTTATCACAACCCATATATCCATCCATTGTGTCAAGCACACTTGTACATTTGTTGCCATCATCATTCTCAAGATAGCTGTTTTCTACCTGAGCCCTTGGTATCAGCTGCTTATTTCCCCCTCCTTCCCTGCCCTCTCTCCTTCATGGACTCTTGATAATTTATAAATTATTATTATGCCATAGACATACTCTGTCTGACATCACATTTTTTTACTTAGCTTATAGTTTGGATGAGTGAGGTTAAAGGAGACAACCCTGACCCAGACCTTTCCTGATGTTAAACCAGGAAGCATTCCCTTGGTCTGTTGAAATCCCACCTCTACATCCACATACCAATTCTTCATGAGCACAATGACATGTTGTAGAATTCTCATTCTTCCCAGTGCTACCCATTGTTGGTTATGACCCACACATCTGGTGGATCTGGTGTTCTCTGTCTGGTATCCTCTGCCTTCAGCTAAGATCACTCTGATATCAGCAGTGATGCCCTACTGATGGCATGCTGGTGCTGTGTCATTGGGGTTGTTGGTTCTGACCCATAGTGACTCTGTGCATAACAGAAGGAAACACTGCCTGGTCCTAGACCATACTCACAATTGTCCCTGTGTTCAAAACCCATTGTTGCAGCCACTGCGTGCATCCTTCTTGGTGAGGACCTTCCTCTTTTTAACTGTCTCTACCCAGCATGCTGTCCTTCTCAACCGACTGGTCTCTCTCTGATGACATATCCGAAGCACTCAAGGCAATATCTAGCCATCTTTGCCTCTAAGGAGCACTCTGGCCTGACTTCTTTTGAGACGGATTCATTTGACCTCTCAGCAGTCCATGGTCCTTTCAATATGTCTTCTCCAGCACCACAGCTCAGATGCCTTCAATCTTCTTCAGTCTTCCTTATTCAATGTCCAACTTTCACATGCATATGAGGTGATTGAAAATACCCTGGCTTGTTTCAGGGGCACGCTAGTCCTCAAAGTAACACCCAGGCTTCTCAACACTCTAAAGCAGTGGTTCTCAACCTTTCTCATGCCGTGACCCTGTCATACAGTTCCTCATGTGGTGGTGATCCCCCAACCATACAATTATTTTCGTTGCTACTTCATCACTGTCATTTTGCTACTGTTCAGAATCAGGAATCCCCTGTGAAAGGGCCGTTCAACCCCCAAAGGGGTCACAACGCACAGGTTGAGAACCGCTGCTCTAAAGAGATCCTGCCCAGCAGATTTACCCAATGCAATTGCATCCTTTGTTCTCTGGACTGCTGCCTCCATAATCAGTGATTGTGCATCCAAGCAAGACAAAATCCTTAACAAATTTACCCTTTTCTTCATTTATCCTGATGATATCTGGGGGTCTACTTTTGAGGACTCGGGTCTTCTTTTCATTGAATTGCAATCCGACCTGAAGGCTGCAATCCTGATCGTCATGGCCAAGTGCTTCAATTCCTCCACAATGTCAGCAAGTAAGCTTGGGTCATTTGCTAAAGCAGGTTGGTAGTAAGCCTTCCTCCAACCCTGATACCACATTTTTCTCCATCTATGCCAGCTTCTCTGATGATTTTCTCAACATACAGAATGAACAAGTATAGTGAGTGGATATCATGTTAGTAGTTCAGTATTATGCTAGTACTTCACAAATGGTGTGGCAGCCATGTACTCTGGTGCTAATTTGATTAAGAGTGTGGAGTGGAGTCTAGCCTGTCAATCTGGAAATAGCCAATGAGACCTCTGTGTGGGCATGGCTTTCTCTGAGAATTCTGGAAAATCTTGCAATATTTCCCCTGTGGAGATGAGAGACCATTTACTAAGTCCCTGCGAGATGCTCTACTGACAAGACATGATGGCAACATGCTGATAGACCCTGAGTTCTGGAGGAGTGGGAGGAGAAGCCACATGGGCTTTCCCTGATGAAACCAGACCTCTGGGGCCAGAGAAGCTACATGGAGACCCCTGCCAGCGCTGAGATGCTTCTACTGCTACTGGATACACAAGAGTCTGCACCGACTGGCCTGTGATTGTCCTGGCATCATTGCATGTGCTTCATGAGTCTGAAGAGGACTAATGGATTAGTATCAGACATATGGGTTAATACCAGACTTATGGACTTGGACTGAACTGGGTTGGGATGCTTTCTCAATGTTTTATTCCTCTTGTATATAAGCCTCTCCCTTATATACAAATACATATGCATGTTTATGAATTTGTTTCTCTAGTCTACCCACACTAACACAATTGGCTGTGGTAGGAGGGTTTGTATCCTTCAGCAAATGATACAAGTCAGGACTTTTTTATCTGGAAAGCTAGTTTTTAAATCGCAGTACACCATGGAGCCAGTCCATCTTGATTCTAACCCCAGCTCGGTCATTTCTTAACCGGGTGACCCTGAGCAGATCACTTGACAACTCTGTGTGTGACTACCCTCATCAAAAGAATAGAGTTAGCCATGGTATCTGTCTACCTCTGAGAATCAAAAGCAATCAGTGAGATGCTACATGGAGAAGAATTCACTGAATGGGCAGCATGCAGTCAGCCATCAGTGAATGGCCCCGGTCATTGTCATTACTTGTTATTAAAATAATATTGTTATTTAGCATCATCCTCTTAAGTAGGCTTTCCTTCGACTCTTGTCCCCTGGAACTGGGTGCCCTTCTCCTTCCACTGCCCCTCAGAAATGATCTCAGACTTGATGCCCATCACCCAGTGCTGCCTTCTTCCTTCCCTTGCACCCTGTTGAGAAAAAGTGGGCTGATTTTTTTAAAGGCTCATTGAGTTGCCTCTTCTTGTCACTCAGCACCCCGTAGGTTCTCAAGGAATTAAGTGAGAGTATTCACTAAGAAAGAGCTCAGAGGATACCAAAAAGAGCAGAATTGGGAAGCCTGGAGCTTTCCCTGCATCCCTCCCAAGCAGCTTTATAATGTTAGACGCTCACGTTTGAGGTTCTTGGGTAGGACCTTATCACAGGGTCATTTTGAAACGTCTACAACTAAAACCTCTCTAACTGGGTGCCCAAGCAGACCTACCACACCCTGAGCCCTGATTCAGCGTGTATGTCATGGGAGGCCATGATCATCCTAGCCTGTCCAATAGGAACTTGACCAGTAACTTTCCATGCTGCATCCAGGTAGCTGGAACGACTTCGGCCTCCAATATTCAGAGGTGAAAGATCTCCATGCCTCAGGAGCAAACTCCAGAGAGCAAGCACAGATACCTGGGGCCTGGGGCTGTTTGGCCCAGTGATGCAAGGCTGTTTTCAGGAGGAAAGAAGGCAGGGAGGTGAAGGCTTGTTGAAAGTCTTTTTTTTTTTTTTTTTGGTCTGTTGTTCCTTTGTATGAACTGGTTGCTGGCTTATGCAACGCCCAGTAATTAAAATGGCTGGAATGCCTTGCATTTTTATGACAACGTGCAGGCTGCTCGGAGGCCTGGAGCGGGAGCCAGCTGGAGGGCAGCCCAGTGATCCTGCCCTGAATGCCTCTTGGCCTGACAGAGGTGGTTGGCATCTGGTTTGGGGGAACAGGGAGGAGGGAGGAAGTCCAAGGGTCAGGGGCCACTTCCACTCTTCTTCCCCTTCCTGAGGCAGGTGCATCCAGGTGGCCCTCCTGCGGGACAAAGGTTTGCCAGGCCACCCACCTGCTGGAAGTCTGTCCTGATTTGTGGTGACACACAGAAATGACACACAAGAAGAAACACCATCCTTCATTTAACCTCTCCCATGTGTCAGGTCCTATATTTAGCACTTTGCACGTGTTACCTGGTTTCGAGCAAAGAGTAGATTATATTCTCCTCCTGTTCAATACTCTTTAGAACAGCGGTTCTCAAGCTGTGGGTCGTGACCTCTTTGGGGGTCGAAGGACCCTTTCACAGGGGTCACCCGATTCATACAGTGCCAAAATGACAGTGATGAAGTAGCAACGAAAACAGTTTTATGAGTTGGGGGTCACCCCTACAGGAGGAACTGTATGAAAGGGTCGCAGCATTAGGAAGGTTGAGAACCGCTGCTCAGGAGCTCCTGGCTGAGATAGATAAGGCTTATTGTGCCAGCCTGGCTGGTAGACATCTGTGGGATGTATTGAAGCGTGGAGAGAGAAATGGCTCGGTGAGTCTCACCTTTCTAGTTCTGGGGTCTCTTGCTTTCTGATGATCAGACCAGGGTGCAGCTGCCTTAGCCAGTTCCCTGCTTCAGCTGGCAAGGCTCACTTCCTGTGAGACATCCCTGAGAAGAAGCCACATGGGCCTACCCCAATGCAGTCCTGGGTGCTGGAGCCTCCACATGGAGACCCCTGTCAGCACTGAGATGCTGACACACGCACTGATTCATATTTCCTCCTGCAGTCGATGTCATTGCCAGTGTTTTGTGAGATGGAAGAGGACTTTGTAGATCGGTGTCGGACCTATGGGCTAATGTTGGACTTATGGGTTTGGACACCACTGGGTTAGGATGCATTCCTAATGCACACTTAGTCTTTAAATAAGACTCTTATATACATAAGAGTTTCTGTGGATTTGTTTCTCTCATGTACCCAGACTAATACACCAGCAGTCTCCAAACCATGCCCAAACTCCTCCCTTCCTGAGATCTGGCACTGTGTAGATCTTCCCTGCTGCCCCTATCTCGGCAGTTAAACACCACGCTAATGACAGAAAGGTTGGTGGTTCAAATCTTCCCTGAGGTACCTCCTAATAAAGGTCTACTGATCTCCTGCCCAAAACCCCGAGCCACGATGACCTGAGTTCTATGCTAACATCATCAATAAGAATGGCTTCACTGTCACTGGCTTCCCAGAAGCCTACAGAGGGTGTGACATAGGGTGTGACATACCGTGCTCAACTGCTAACTGAAAGTTTGTAGGTTCAAATCCTACTTCACCCCCCCCCAAGTACCTCAGCAGAAAGACCTGGCAATCAATAAAAAAATAAATCAGCCCCTGAGAGCTCTAGGGAGCAGGATTCTATTATTAACACCTGTTAGAATTCTTTCCTTCCAGGCAAAAGGCACTAGCTCAGTCCCTGGCCAATGCATCTCAGATATAGCCATCACCTGCCCGTCAGTGGGGGCTTGTGTATGGCTGGGATGCTAAACATGTTTCATTAGAGCTTTCACACTGAAACCCGGAAGAAAGGCCTGGCCACTCCCTTCCAAGGAATCCTCAAAGCAAAATCCTATCACAGACATCACTGTCACCCACAACCGATCCTGGGGCCAGCCCAGAGCCAGGCAGTGCTTCCTCCCACGGCATCACTGCTCTGATTGTTTCCTGTTCTCCCCCAAGCGCAGCCTTACCAGCTCCCTTATTGTCTCTGACCCAGCCACTCCTGTCCTGACTGCAGGACAGTGCTCACTCTCTCTTCAAGCTCCCACGGGCCTTGCAGCGGCAGTACCTCCTCCTGACCTGACTTCTGCTAAGATGCCACCAGGCCAGGCTGGTCTGCCTTGGCCAGAGACACACCCCCTCAGACACTCATGTCTCCTATTGCCCTACTTTTTCAGACTTCCTCTTTATTTTTGCCTTTTCAAACATCGCTATCTTTCGTGTGCTTGCATGTGTGTTACGTGTGCTTTCCAGCGAGACTGGAAGTAATTAAAGGCGGGGTTTGGTTGTGTCGTGTTCCTGGCTATCCCCCAACACTTTGATCCCCAAACCTAGAACCAAACCTACCACCATGAAGTCAATTCCGACTCCTACTGACCCTGTCAATGTAGGCCTTTCCAAGACCATGAATCTTGAAGGGAGCAAGCAACCTCCTCTTTCTTCCGTGGCGCATCGGTTTGAACTCCCAACCTCGTGGTTCACAACCCAATGTCTAGCCAGCAGCACCACTGGAGTACCTAGGTCAAAACCCAAACCCAAACTCACGGCCATCGAGTCCATTCCCACTCCTCACGCCCTATGGGAGAGGGTTGTGGCTTTCCCAAACTGTAACTTGTTATGGAAGCAGAACGCCTCATCTTTCTCCTGAGGAGTGCCTGGTAGTCTCGAACAGCTAACCTTGCAGTTAGCAGCCCAATGTGTGCCCAGGGCGCCACCAGGGCTCCTTGACCAAGACTCAATAAACGCTTTTCTGAAATCATGGATCTCTGCACTAATCCAGCAAGAGAGACATAAAAGTCCTCATTTTCCAGAGGGGTGAAGTCATTCCAGGGGACTTGATGTCACCAAGCCTAAGCTTTGGTACGAGTGGGTGTGTCTGGCCTGTTCCTGCAGACACCTGCTGTAAAAGACACTGGGCAGCTGGTATCTCTATTTCAAGGGAAGAGACCAGGACTCCTGGCCAACTCTGGGCTCTTCAGTCTTCGAGTCAGAAGGATCTGGTGGTGGTCCCCCCAAATGAGAAAACACACCTGATGAGGACCCAGGGCACTGACATCAGAGTCCAGGCACTGCCACCTGTGTGGGCTTGCACATACGAGTGAGCCTTCCAGGAACTTCTTGTTTCCAATGTTCCTGGGGTTGGGGGTGGGGGGCACGACATGAGAGTGCATGGAGTCCAGTCCTCCACCGCCTCTTCCTGCCCTGAGAGGAGAGGGCGGTGTGGTGTATGGGTTAATAGACTAGAAAGGGGCTTGCCCAGTACACATACCTGCCCAATGCACATGCCTGCCTCTGGGCAATTGCAAGAATAAGATGGTCGGTTTAGAGGACAACCCTCTGGGGTGCTCCACAAAGGACAGGTCTGCTTAAAATATGTCTTTTATGGACCTCCCCGATCACATTAGCCTGGCTGACTGCCTGCAAGGGCTGTGCCAGCCTCCCTCACCCACTCTGAACGAGGAAGACCCCTGTCCCTTCCTCACCAGGACACAAATGGCATCTTCCTCCCTCCATCAGCATGTCCAATCTGTTTGCTCTTGACATAGATTCAGACTTAGAGGAAAGTTGCAAGAAGAGTGCAGAGAATTACCGGATCCCCCATCCACATACCTCAAATGTGACCATCACATCAGTCACCACAGTTCCCGTCCTCTGTCCTTCCCCTGAAGTCCCCTCTGCTTCTCTCTCCTCCCCACTAGACTCCCCTCCCTCCTCCCCTCGCCCTCCTCTTCCTCTTTCTCCTTCCCCATGATCATTCATTCTATTCTCTGAGAATTACTGATGAACTTGACTTTCTGGGTCAGGTCTATAGTCCAAATGACAACCCCCTTTCCACCCCACCCACCCTACCGCCCTCCCCCGCCCCATCACTCATGCTATGTTCTTGGACAAAACAATGTACTTTGCTAGCCTTCTGCTTTCTCGCCTCTAAATTGTCAGCGCCAATCTTCCAAGGCCATGGCCACAGTCTGGGTTCTAGCTCACGGCAGCCCTCTTAAACAGAGGAGAGCTGCTTCTTAGGGTTTTTGAGGCTATAACGCCTTACAGAAGCAGCCAGCCTCGTCTTTCTCCTCCAGAGCAGGTGGTGGGTTTGAACTGCCAACTTTGTGGTTAGTAACCCAACCCCTAACCCACCCACTCCCAGGGTGCCTTCCCAAGGTTTAGACTAGAGAAACAAATGAGATGCTTCCAGGAAAGGTTCAACCCTGGACTTGGAACCCCCAAATGGAAAGAAAAATAATAGTATTTGCTCAGCTAAGGACGTCTCATCCATTTGCCCCTTAGATCACAATCTTCCATATGGATTAGACCTTGCCAACAAGAAGACAAAACTTCTCCCTATTAGATCAATAAGCCACCATCGAAGGCAGCTACTTTGTTAGGTTTTGCAAGAGAAGCAAAAGGGAGGGGAGAGGTGCATTTTCTGTAACTCTGTGATGAGCTCCAGTTCTGTCTTCCTAAGAAGGCCGAGGGAGGCGGCCCTGAAGGGAAGCAGGAGCTGAGAAAACCAAACTCACTGCCATGGAGTCCACTTGGACTCATGAAGACCCTACAGGACAGGGTAGAACTGCCCTAGTGCATTTCTGAGACTGTAACTCATTAAGGGAAGAGAAAGCCTCATCTTTCTCCTGAGGAGTGACTGGCGGTTTCAAACCACCGACCTTGTACTTGACAGTCCCGTGTGTAACCCAAGACATCAGCAGGACTTGTGAACAGGAGCTGAGAGGCCCTCGCAGAGCACCTGAGTCGGGGCACCAGGCTGCCAGGGAACATCCGCTTCCTCAGTCAATCAACAAGAACAATCATAACGGCTAAGAATGAGAAGGACTGCCCCAAGCCAGGGTCTTTTCAATCACCTCCTGGGCAGGGGAAAGCCAACAGTGAATAAGGAGGAAGTCCAGAGGGCGAAGGAGGAATGCCTTTGAGTTGAGATGTCAACAAATACTGAATATACGTGCCAGGGGCGCTTTAAGAACTTGGGTCTCAGAAGAGGTTCAGCCAGCATGTTCCTTAGAAGGGAGGACACTAAGACTTAGCCTCGTGTACTTTGGAGAGACCAGTCCCTAGAAAAGGATGTGAATCATGCTCGGTGAAGCAGAAGGGCAGCAAAAAAGAGGGAGACTCCCCATGAGACGGATTGAGTGGTTGCAACCATGGCTTGAATATGGTAACCATTGCAAGAATGGCGCGGGACTAAGCAGTGTTTCATTTCATTTCATTCACACAGCACGATGAATTACAATAGACTCCATTGCACTGAACAACAGTAGCTAGCACTCACTGCATTTCAGGCACTGATACAGAACTTTATTTTTAATTCCTTCCAGTCTCCGTCCAGCACCCCCTCCATCCCCCCCCCCCCGCCACCGCCCCAGAGTTAACAGTCTCACAATTTCATTTTTATAGGTAGGGAAACAGAATCCCTGAGATGTTGCCCAAGGCCACACAGCCCATTGATGGCTCAGGATTCAAGCTCCCTTAGTCTGGCTCTCAAATGTGTGACCTTAACCACCTGCCTTGTCAGTCCAGGAATGCGGGTGACAGCAGGTTATGAGTTCAGCAAGGTCGGTCAATGGAAACCACCAACTACTCTCAGGGACAAACAGGAGGCTTTCTGACCCTCTAAAGATAGGCAGCCTCGGAAACCAAGAAAGGCAGTTTTACATTGCCATATACGAGTGTGAATTGACTTGATGGTTGTGAGCTTGGAAACGGACCCTCATGGGGATGGGTTCTTGTGTAAGGCATTAGGCTGGGCTGCACTATCCTTGCAATGGTTGTTTCAGTTGAGCCCATTGTTGAGCCCATTGTTGCAGCCACTGCGCTGGAGTGGAGCAAGGAATGAAAGGGCAATTGAGGGAGGAGTCCAGAAAGAGTCAAGCCCTCAGAGCAAGTCTCCCCAGCGAGTCTTCTTTTTGGCAGTGGGGCTTTAGATATGACTGAACTTCCAGCTGGACAAAGGAAGGCACCTCAGTTGTTTGAGAAAGGAACAAAACAAATATAAACAACGATAACTGCTATGATTCCTAGCATCGCATCCAATGCTGGAAATGCCAGGTATCAGCACTGTGCTTATATTTAATCCTCATAGAAACCTTATGGCATGGGCTATCCTGATGCTGTGGCTGTTAGTTCGCACGGAGTCTGATTCAACATGGGGGAAAACACACACACACACACACACACACACACACACACACACACACACACACCAGGAAACTGTGCCTAGTCTTGCACCATCTTCAATCATTGACACAGCTGAGTCCACAGTGGAGAGCCCTGTATTTGAAGTACGTCGTCTTCTGGCACTGTTTCATAGTATTTGGTCGTGATCCATTGGGTTTGCGTGAGCTAATTTTCCAGGTCAGGGCCGCCCCAGACTGGACAGTGAAGGACAATGAAGATGGAGGACTGAAGAAGAATTAATGGCTTGAAATTAGGGGGCTGACAAAGAAAGGAAAAAAAAGAAAGAAAGAGAAAGGAAGAAAGAAAGATTGATTCCATGGGCAGGCAGGACACACAAATTGGTTTGGGAGGATGTCCAACCAGAGTGCTCCTTGGAGGCTATGATGGAAGACCTCATCTCATGTCCAGGAGAGAAAGCTGTCCCTGGAGGAGGATCTCATACTTGACGGAGGGTTCACACAAGCAAGAGCAAGGCCTGGACTCGATGGCTGGACACAGCGGCTGCCACAATGGAGTCAGTCATAGCGATTGTGCCAGAGGATGGACCACTATCTCATTCTTGTATCCACGGGGTGACCATGGGTTGGAGGCAATGCAAGGGGACCCAACCACAGCAATCTTCGGGGAGTTTCGTGAGGATTCAATGAGATTGAACTTGGAAAGATGAAGTACCGTCCCTGAATGAGCCAGGTGGCAATGTGGTGGGGATCTGGTTCCCTTCGCTCAGGGCAGACTTTTCTGACCTCAGCGAGTAGACCAAATTTGCCATTATAAGCCAGCACCATGCACCAGTCCTTGTCACACACATCACTAAGGCTCCTGGTGGTATGACCCAATAGTTAAGTGCTTGGTTGATGGTGGGCAGTATCAATTCATCCAGAGGTTCACTGGAATAAAGACCTGGCCAAGTGCTTCCATAAAGGTTAAGGCCAAGAAAACCCTATAGGTAACAAGGCTCAACAAAGACAATGCTCTGTAGTAATGGTTCTCAACCTTCCTAATGCTGCCACCCTTTGTGTTCATCTTGTGGTGGTGACTCCCCACCCCCAACCTTAAAATTATGGTTTTGTTGCTATTTCATAACTGCAATTTTGTTACTGTTATGAATCAGATGACCCCTGTGAAAAGGTTGTTTGACTTCCAAAGGGGTCATGACCCACAGGTTGAGAACTGCTGCACTATACCTACTTTGAAGATTAGCGATTGGGGTCTTAAAAGCTCCTGAGCAGCCCCTCTAAGGTGCAACTGTCAGTCTCTCCCTGTACAGAGGAAAGAAGATTAATGGAAATCAGAATTCTCATAAGAACAATTAGTCCAATGGACTCGTGGACCATGCAAACAGCAGACTTCACAGCCTTGAGACCAGAAGAAATAGGTGGTGTCCCATCTACTACTCTACTCACTAGATGGTGTCCCAACTCACTACTCTAAAAATGGTCACATACGAAGGTTTTGAATACAGTGGAAGAAAAATGTGGAACAAAACTCAAAATCCTAAAAAATACCAGGCTTATCTGTCAGATGGAGACTGGTGGAAGGCCCCTACATCATACCCCTTCCTCTTTGGGTCTGGAACAGAGCTCATGCCCCCAGTTAGAGTCATCAGCTATTTAAGATCTTTTGTTTGTTTTGGGGGGGCATCACTGCTCTCTGGTGGTGGGAGTAGGAGGCCCAGCCCCACTGCTGGAATTGAACCTCCATCCCAGTGGGCCGCAGTCCTGCGCACAACCACTATGCCACCAGGGCTCAGCCCCAAATTTTGTTTTTAAAGGCAGCCTTTACCCAAGGGCACAGTTTAGAAAGTTGGGGACGAAGGGGGAATGGAAACCAGAAGCCTGAGGGGAAACTAGATACAGGATGGTGAACTCAGGGGATGACAATGGATGCACTGAATCAGAATGTGTATGTATTGTTGCCCAGAAAGCTACCATCTGTTCTGTAAACTTCCACCCAATTCACTATAAAAAGTTAAGCCAATCCTGTGGGGCTGTTCTAAGGGTCACAATGAGTCAGAATAGGGCTCTCAGAGGACAGAGGACAGCAGAGGACAGCACGTATCACACTTCACATTTATTTTGATGGGTTGTGGTCATGTCGGCTTCTCTGCACTGTGATTCTCTCGGTCTCTGGACACACACAGGGCTTAGTTTGCTGTAGCCCAAAACACACACCAGTTGTTGTTGAGTCGATTTCAACTCACCATGGTCCCATGGGTGCAGAGTGGAACTGGGCTTGGCAGGGCTTTCATGGCTGTGGTCTGGAACATTGCCAGGCCTTTCTTCTGAGGCACCTCTCAGGAGGTTTCACACATACCACCACCACCACCCCACCACACCACACACAATCTTTTGGTTGGTATTCTAGTTCTTATCTGCTTGCAACACTCAAGGACTTTTGTGCACACAGTCACCAAAACAACCTCACTGCCATCAAGTGAACGCCGACTCATAGTGACCTCATAGGACTGGATCGAACTGCCTCTGTGAGTTTCCAAGACTAGAACTCTTCATGGGACTAGAAATCCCCATCTCTCTCCTGAGGTGCGGCAGGTGGTTTTGAACTGCTGACCTTGCAGATGGTAGCCCAGGGCATGACCACGATGCTACCAGAGCTCCCTGGTCCATAATAAGTGCTCAGTAATTATTTGTGGAGGAACCCAAGTGGCTCAGTCACTAAACTCACCCAGGTTGCAAATGACCAGCTGCTCCCTGGAAGAAAAGACCCAGCAATGTACTTGAATTGAGCCTGCAGTCTGTCAATACTACCGCCCAGTCTACCCTGTCCTTTAGCATCACTCTGAGTCAAAATTCACTTGACTGCACACAACAAAAACAATTTGCAGAGTAAATGAATGAAAGGGGAGCCCTGGTAACGGTGATTAAGTGCTCAGGTGCTCACTAAAAGATGAGTTGTTTGAGCCTACCAGCCACTCCCTGAGAGAAAGATAAAGCCATCAAAGGGTACAGACTTGGAAACTGTATGGGACGGTTCTATTATGTCTTATATGGTCAAGATGAGGCAGTTTCAACCCAAGGGCAATAGCCTGTGGCAGTAGTAAATTAACAAAGGAAGCAAATGGTACCCCAACACAGAGGCTGCTGTTAGAAATCAACTCATAGCATGACTCTGTATAAAACAGAACACCACTGGGTCACGAGTCAGCCTCACAATTGTTATGCTCCAGCCCATTGCTGTGGCCACTCTGTCAATCCATCTTGTTGAGGTCCTCCTCCTTTTCTCTGCCTCTCTATTTTAACAAGCATGATGTCCTTCTCCAGAGACTGGTCTCTCCTGAGGACATGTAAAGTATGAGGGGGTATCCCCCCCAAATAGGAATTGCGCAGGGTGGAATGGAGCCTTCATATTACACAGTGTTTCCCACTGGGCGAGCATTAAGCAACTCACTCTGAGTCAGTGCACCCAGTGGCATCACCTAAGAAGATTCTCTCTGGTCACAGTGAATTT
The DNA here is from genome assembly GCA_004026705.1 of Nesogale talazaci. Classification (NCBI taxonomy): domain Eukaryota; kingdom Metazoa; phylum Chordata; class Mammalia; order Afrosoricida; family Tenrecidae; genus Nesogale; species Nesogale talazaci. Next base: position 76,877 of record PVJH01002781.1, read on the forward strand.
TTTTCGTAAAAGCTGCTTCACTCGAACCTCTTTTCTTGTGTGATGACCAATTTAAGAGAATGGCATGTAGCTGTGAAATTCTATTTCCTACTCGGGTAAAATGCTGCAGAAACTGTCGTGATGTTGTGTCCTTACAAAGACAATGCTATGGAAAAAACTCAAGTATAATGCGTCATTTTCTCATTTCAAAAGAGGTGAAATGTCAGTTGATGATAAACCTCTTTGTAGATGTCCAACTTCCTGAACAGACGAAAATGTCTACTCAGACTCTGTTTGGAGTTTGTTTCACCACATCAGACAGTTAATCAAGCTTTCAATTTAGGAGTTCTGAAAAGATAGCATCACAGCATGTGGCCAAAAAAAACCCCAACCCTTATTTGTGGCAGATGGGGGATACTGGTGTGGCCACCACAACAATGCATCTGCTCATGCAGCAATCTCAGTGCCCAGTTTGGGGCAAAAAAAAAAAATCAGCAATCCTTTCTTGACCCAAACACCTGATTCATCTGACCTCATTCCATGAGACTTCGTTTTGTTTCCTTGTATGAAGAGGCACATGAAAGGACAGAAATTTGACTGTGTTGAAGAAGAGAAGAAAAAGGTGAGAGGTGTTGTCAGCTAAGAATGGAATTGCAGATTTGACAAATGCATTAAGTGTAGTGGAGAGTACTTTGAAGGTAAGAAGGTTGTTTTGAAAAAAAATTAAATACATAGCTTTGCAGAGAGAGGTATTCCATTTATAGGGGGCTACCCCCATATATGCAAATAAAGTCAAACCTATACTTCTAAGGAGCATCCTGTTTGTACATAGGATACAGTCCACGCATTTGGACCCAAAACCAAACTCACTGCCCTTGAGTCAATGACCACACATAGTGCCCTATCTATTTGGAGGAGTGTGTTTGCTATGGAGAGTGGCCAGCCAAGAGTTTGTTGATGATTTACTTCTCAAAAAAATAAATGAAAGCAGGTTCGAGTGCTTCTTTGCAATGTTGTGATTCTCTTTTGCTTTTATTTGGATGAGTTTTTTGTTTTTGAACTATAGTTCAGGAGAACCCTGGGGTGCCACTCCATCCAGTCCAAGCACCTGACCACAGACATCCCACAGGGCTGCCCCTTCTCCTGGAGTTTGGACATGAGAACAAAAGACTGACAGATCCGCTCTTCCACTCAGACCCATCCCCTGGGCTTGCAGGCCCAGGGGTGTATGATTGGGCACTAAAAGGACCTTGTCTTTCTCTCTGGTGGCATGATCATTGAGACATTAAGTTTCAAAGGTCCGAGGGTGAGAGACCCCAAATCATCTACTTCCTGCCATGAAACTTCCTGCCTGAAGATGCTGCTTATCAAACCGAACCAGGAACCCTCAAGGTTTTGCTCAGCCAGAACTTGAGAAGACAGACCACATTTTCTGCAGCTCCTCTCTGACATCCTGCCATACGAGAGCCCAGAATTTCCCACATGGTGGCCCAAAGGCTGCTGCGGGAAGACAAGATGGTTTTAGGTGGTCTCCCCATGAACCTAGAAAAAAAAAAACTTTTGAAAGCAGTATTGGGTATATAGAAGAATGGCATAGATAGTGTGGAATCCCCTTGTCCCCTCTCTTCCCCTATGCGCAGCTTCTCCTGTGATCACTATCATGCCTTCATGGGGGCGCAGTGGCTACAACAGATGGACCAAGTTGCCCACATGATCCTGAACGGAAGCCTGCTATTCACACGCAAACTCATTCTCAAGATCGCACAGTCCCCCAGGGGTGGACATTTGTACAAGTCACCCTCACAGGATCATACCCTCCAAATGCCCTGTGTCACTGTGCTACCTTAGGCCAGGGGGTTATTAGAATGCTGAGTGAGTACCATGACAACTGCCCATTCCCAGGGATCACTTGAGGGGGCTGCATGGTTGGATGGATATACTAAGTTACAGCAGCAGCTCTTTGCCCCTTGTTCCCACGTAAATCAGCTGCCTGTGAAAACCAGACATTGAATAAGGAAGGCTGAAGAAGAGTCTGTGCATTTCAACCAGGATGCTGGCAAAGAATACTGGAAGGACAATGGGCTGCCCAAAGAACAAACATCTGTTTGGGAAGAAGTACAACCAGAATGCTCCTTAGAAGCAAGGATGGTGATTCGTTGTCGTCTCCTATACTTTGGTCATGTTGTCAAGAGAGACCAGGCCCTGGAGAAGGACCGCATGCTTGTAAAGTAAAGGGACAGTGAAAAGGAGGAATGCCCTTTAAGAGATGGACTGACTTTGCTTGCCACAATGGGCTCAAAAAGGACAATTGTGGAGATGGCTCAGGACCAGGCAGTGTTTTGTTCTGTTGGACATAGAGTAGTGTTGAGTCAGATGGCACGAAACAACAATTCAAACAACCCTCACCACCCATGTTGAGGTCCAAGGCTGCTTTCGCCCTTCCCAGCCAGCACTTTGTGACTCTGGGCCATGGGAATGAGAAGGAACATTCTCTTGATGACCATTCTCTTGATGAAATGGGTAAGATGAGGAAGAGGGAGAGGGAGAGCCCCTCCAGGACAAGATTTTAGCTCAGTCACCTCTAGCTCCAATAGACCCACAGGGAAAGCATGTTGGATGAGGTGACATAAAACTTAAAGTGAAAAGGTACGAACAGAGGAGAGGCAGGCCCCTTGTTTAGGATCTCCACATCTTGAGTGGATGGGGAAAAGAGTTTCCTAACTGATCTCTCTACCTCTGAACTATCCCCTTTCCATAGACTCTCCAGCTGCAGCCAGAGAGGCCCTCAGCCCCAAGCCCTCTGGACAAGTCCCAGATCCATTCATGACCATCATTCCCCCCACCCTCCCCATTACCACCCCAGCAACCAACACGCTAGAGTTCTTGTTCCACAGACACATCCCACTTCCTCAGACCCTCTCCTAGGCTCTTGCCCTTGCTTCTCCCAGCAGGGCGTTCCAGCCAGGCTTCATCCATGTCAGAATCCCGGCGCCTCTGGCTGGGCTTTCCTTGGATGTCAATTCTCTCCTCAACCTTCCCTCCCTCTCCCTCTGTGCCCTCTCAGGTGGAAAGATGTGTCCTCTTCCCCCTCCACTGGATCCTCCACCCAAACCTCTGGCAGCACTGGTACATCTGTCTCCCTCACTCAGCCCCAAATTCCTTGAAGACAAACATGATGTCCTCCAAGCCCAGGCCAGGGTCTGGCACACGAGAAAGCAGAGGATGCAAATTGGTACCACATGGCCTGATGTGGCCTAGCAGATGCCTCTTCATTTGGCAAGCGCCATTTTGAGCAAAATGCAGAACGGCTACCAACAATTCATCTAGATCATTTTTCATAAATATTTGAAATGCCAGCGTCTCTTGAGAAACAGCTAGAGGACCGTTTCAGCAACTACCTCCAGCTAGGCAAGACTTGCTGACACAGAATCCATACTCTCCTCTTTAACAAGACCCACACACACCACAGTCGGCGCCCATGGGTTTGTAGACCGTAACTGCACCGCTATGTGCCGTTGCACCCAGAGCCAGATCAGCTTAGACGACGTTTGGCACAAGGTACACCATGGCTCTGTATGGTGACGGTCGAGTTCAGAAATCCTGTTGGAAAGGTGAGACACGACTGGATGTAAGAATGCCGTGAAGGAGCCCTGGGGGCGTAGTGGCTCTGAGGTGGGCTGCGATCCTCATGGTTGGCAGTTCTAAACCACCAGCAGTTCCGCAGGAGAAAGACTGGGCTTTCTACTCCTGTCAATAGTTAGGATCTCGTAAACCCGGAGGAGTCAGCAGGGACTCAGTGGTGCTGAGTTGAGTGGGGAGTGAGTGAAGACTTCCTGCACAGGACATGTCCATCTCATCTCTCTCATATGCTAAAGGATTTCACGGCCGTGTTTATGGTGCGGTCCCTATCTAACCTACCATGTATGTCTTGATAGGGCTAATGATCACCCATACTACTGGCTGTCCTTCCCATTGTTATTCCAATGCTTTGTTTTCCTTCCTTACACATGCGAGAAGTTGGCCTTCTGACAGTGTGAGGACTCAGCAGCATCCTACCTGGTGCAGTGTTTCCCACCGTGGGCGATGCACCCTGAGGGAGGGGGCGATGGACCACTCCAAACTCACTGCCCCAGGGTGGACGCCAACCCAGGGCGGCCCTACAGGACAGAGGAGACCTGCCCCTGTGGGTCTCTGAGACGTACCCCTCCCAGGAGTAGGAAACCTCATCTTTTGCCCAAGGAGCAGCTGGTCGTTTCAAACTGCTGACCTTGTGGTGAGCGGCCCAGCATGTAGCCAGGAGCCACCAAGTCCCCAGGGAAAGCTTCAAAAGCAGACATCCATGTTTGATCCTGGGTTGTGGGTCAGAGCACCAGCATTTTTCTCTGCTGAGTCATTCTTCTTCTCAAAAGGAGGCAGTTAGCGTAATACATTTGGAGGCGATGCTTCTATGACTTCCAAAGATTGGGACTTAAATAGCCTTTTTTAAAGGCGCAATTTTATTTTTTAAAATTTTCTGTGAGTTAAAACATCCTTGAGGGCTACAGCATCACACAGATTCTGTGTCCAACAGCCTTTGCAGGCAAGTTACTCTGGAATTTGACCTGAACCCTGCCCCTGGTTCCCTGGGCACAAGTACCTTTCCCCCAGGTGATTCTGACTTTGTTAGCTTTGCTGCCAGGTGTCACTGGACTGTTCTTTGCTTTGTACACAGAAGCACAAATAAAATTCCATTTTGAAAATCATTTTATTGGGAACTCGTACAGCTCTTATAATATCTATTGTGACCAGCACACATGCACATTTGTTGCCATCATCCTTTTCTTTTTTTAACTTTACATATTATCATCTATTCTCCCTTTCGACTCAATTTTAATTTGTTGCTTTCTATTATCATTTTATTGGGGGCTCATACAGCTCTTATCACAATCCATTTATACATTCATTGTGGCAAGCACATTTGTCCATTTGTTGGCCTCATCATTCTCAAAATATTTACTCTCTACCTGAGCCCTTGCTCTCAGCTTGTCATTTTCCCCCTTTCTCCCCACCCCCTTCTCCCTTATGAACCCTTGATAACTTATAAAGTATTATTACTTTGTCATGTCTTACGCTTTCCAACGTCTCTCCCTTCACCCACCCTTCTGTTGTCCATCTCCCAGGAAGGAGGTTATATGTAGATCCTTGTAATCCGCTCCCCCTTTCTATCCCACTCTTCCTCCACCCTCCTAGTTTCACCACTCCCAGCCCCGGTTCTGAAGGGATCATCTGTTCTGGATTCCCTGTGTTCCCAGTTCCTATCTGTACCAGTGTAAAGCTCCATTTTTATCTCGAGCGTGAACACCTTGAATTTTAAGAAGAGCTGCATGCTCCCTCTGGTTCTGGAGACCCCTTGTATAGCCAGCAAAAATGGCCTTGCACCACAGCCTTTCAGACATATTGGCGGTTTAGAAGTCCTGTTTCCAGTAGGTCTCTGCGGGCTCTCCTATGGCGGGAAAAGTGGGACTTAAGTAGCATTTGAGTGAGCATTGTGCAGCCTACCACAGTTCCCTTTACTGAGAAAGTTGCCGAGTCAGGCTCCCAAAGGAGAGGGAAGCCACCCCCACGGCTCCTGGCTCAACCTCTGCTTCTGCCCTTCTCAGGACCCTGGGCTCACGCTTCATTGTTCACATCTGGCCCCCACCAGGGTTCCCCATTTCTTAAAGGGTTCCCAGGTCTGCCTCCCCACCCCCGCTCCCCATCCCCGCTTCCCTCCTCCCACAGGAAGCAAGAATAGAATAGCAGCAACATCTGCAAAGTGTCCCGACCTTCTGATCTTGCTAGCATCTCTCCCGTTATACAGCAGTGCCCTCAGGGACAGAAAGCATGAGAGACGTCCCTTGCAGAGAAGTTCAGTTTTCCAGAGAAGGAGTCTTTCTCTACCTTATTTGGCAGCCCAGATGAGTTGTCCAGATGTCCTAAGAGGGTTTTGCTCTCGGACCATCCTCTCTGGCCTGCAGCTCTCCGGACACCAGTTCCGGCCCCATGCAAACAGCCATCATCTCTGAGCAAGTTTGTTCTGTTTCCCGTGCCTCACACGGGCCTGCCTCTGGGCAGCTTCTTGATACCTACCCCCATCCTTCCCACTCATATGCCAAAGTCAATGATGGAAATAGTTACTTTTGTTTCTGGTTGCTGTATCATACCAAGCCAGGGTATTTTCAATGGCCTCATTTGCATGCGAAAGACTTGAAGAACCAATGCATTTGAATGTTGGTGCTGGCAAAGAATTTGGAAAGCACCACAGACCACCAGAAGAACAAATAGCTCTTATCGTGGATGAAGTACACCCAGCATGCTCTTTAGAGGCAAAGATGGTGGGAATTTGTCTCATGTATTTTAGGCATGTTATCAGGAGAGGCCAGTCCTTGGAGAAGGACATCATGCATGCTTGGTGATGTAGAGGGGCGGTGACAAGAAGGAAGGCCCAGGCTAAGATGCATGACACTGGCTGCAACAATGGTTCAAACATAGGAAGAATTAGGAGGGTGGCACAGGCCTGGGCAGAATTCTGTTCAGTTGGTCACTGAGTGGCCATGGGTGGGAACCAACCTTATACTGCCTCACAACAGTGTATGGTGTAGTGGGAGAGGGGAGGTCTCTCTGAAGGATCAGCATCTGAACTGAACCCCAAATACAGGGAAAGCCAGAGAACTGCCTAGGGGAGGTGTTTCCAGACCAAGGAGAAATCATGCTGTGCATGAACAAACCCAGAGGCAGAAGCACCATTAGTGTGTGGGTTAGTCTGGGTAGACTAGAGAAACAAATTCATAGACATATATATGCATATAAGGGAGAGATTTATATACAAGAGGAATGGAACATTGAGAAAGCATCCCAACCCAGTCCAGTCCAAGTCCATAAGTCCGACGTTAACCCATATGTCTAATACCAATCTATAAGTCCTCTTCAGACTCACGAAGCACACACAATGACATGAGGAAAATCGCAGGCCAGTGGGTGCAGAGTCTTGTGTATCAAGTGGCAATATCAAGTGTATCGGTGGCAGTAGAAGCATCTCAGCATTGGCAGGAGTCTCCCCATGACTCCTCCAGTTTCCAAGATTCAGGGTCCAGCAGCATGCCATGTGTCTTGTCAATCGCAATGTCTGCCAGGGACTGAGTCTTGTGTCTTGTCAGTAGAGTGTCTTCGGGGGAGGAAGGGAGATGTCGTGAAATTTCCTAGAATTCTCAAGAGAAAGCCATGCCCACATAGAAGTTTCATTGGCTATCTCTAGATTGACAGGCTAGACTCCACTGCTATACTCCCAATCCTGAAATTGACATGATCACATGACTGTCACAGTGTGTTTAAGAAGCAGCCTGCAGAGTAGAGAACAGGAGATACAGTCAACGTGGTTATAGGGCTGGTAAAACTCTTCCACACGGCAGTGATAAGGGAACATTTTTCTGTGGAAAAAAGTGGGTACTAGTTGGATTCATGGAGTGTGCATCTCATTACAAAGTCCATGTGCAAAGACCCTTCCTAATTCCTTAATATTTTGAACTGGTCAGTCATGTATACTTATTATATGTCTTATTGCACTGTGTCTCCCCAAAGATATATTTCAAATCCATTCTCTGGTACCCTAGGGTATGATCTTAGTTAAAAATAGAGTTTTTGTAGATATAATTAAGGTAAAATGAGGCCATATTCCATTAAGGTGGTCCCTCAGTCCAGCATGACTAGTGTTCTTAGAAGATGAAGAAAATTTTGGACAGAGACACACACTGAGAATGCTATGTGATTTCTGAAACAAAGATTAGAGTAATGCGTCTACAAGTCAAGGACACCAAGGGTAGCCAGAAACCACCAGAAGCTAGTGAGAAGTAAGTCTCTTCCTAGAACTTTCAGAGAGAATCTGGTTCTGTCAACAGCTTCTAGCCTCCATAACGATGAGAGAATAAGCCATCCAGTTGGTGGTAAATTGCTGCAACAGATTTGACCATGATATTTAGTCACATGAAATCCATTGATGCATGAAAAAAAATTCTAAAACTAATTGTGGTGAGGATCGTACATCTCAGTGTGATTGAACTATTAAATCATGTATGTGAATTATGTGCCGATAAAACAGTGGTGTGGGCGGAGAGAAAGTCGTTGAAGGCCCTCAGAAGAAGAAATTTTTTTTCCCCAAATACTGCAAGAAGTGAATTCAAAAGATAATAGAACTGAGGAGTCATAACCCCGAAGTATAAACTTTTTGCTGGAAAGATGCACAGAAAATGTGTTTGGCCATTGGAAAAGAGTATAAGATCACGGAAAGGTTATCATTTCTAAGAGAGATGTTGCAATAGAATGCTTGAAGGCTGATGGCAAAGATCCAATAGCAAACAAGAAAACTGATGCTGAAGAGATGAAAGAAATCGGCAAAGCGACATTCTGGAACTCGCAACCAGGAGTGGGGTCTAAGCACAAAGGAAGGGGTTTCCCTGGGTAGAAGCACAGAGCCCATCCCTAGGAACACAAGGGAAGACAGAGATTATGGCATAGATTATGAGTAGGTATGGTGATGGGAACTTTGACTTCCATCTCTTCTGAATGCTTCTGTTGTTTTCAGTGAAGTCTGAACCGAGTTTAACCATCATTGATAATCTAGATGATCTGGGACAGGTTAGAAGTGTGTGAAGGAAGAAGATGACGCACATCATCACCTAGAAGAGTGGAGCATGAAGGCGAGGGAAACTCAGTAGAGGGACAAGGCAGTCCTGGAGGGCCCAATTGACATCAACAGCCATAACCACCCCACCCCACTCCTCCCCTGTCATGTTCATACATAGTATATGATGGTCACCTCACTTGCTGAGGGCATAAGAAGATGAAACAGAATGACATTTATCACGAGAGTGCAAGATCATGTCTGAGCACATGCCTAAAGTACTTATGGGTTACCCACACTGGGTGGCCTAGACATAGTTGGTTATTTATTTAGTCTGGGTCTCAGAAAAGATGCTGAGGTAAAGACAGAGTCATTATTCAAGTGGTATTATTGAAACTAAGAAAGTAAGTGACGTTTCCAAGGAATGTAGCATAAAGAAAGAGGGTTGGGTATAAACTTGAGAAGGAGTCCCTCTCTCTCTCCCAATGCCATCAAGTTGATGGCGACTCATCATGATGCTCTAGACAGGGTAGAACTGTCCTTTTGGGGCTGATCCCTGGTGGCGTAAGTGGTTGAGTATGGGACTGCGGCCTGCGGGCTTGGTGGTTCAAATCCAGTGGCAGCTCTCAGGAGCAGCACTAGGTAGCGCCCACAACCACCAGAGGCGGTGATGCCCTCCCCAAAAAAAATAAAATAAAATAAATAGAACTGTCCTTTTGAGTTTCCAAGACTGTAATTGTTGACGGGGGTGGGAAGTGGGGTAGAATGCCCTTTCTTTCATCCACAATTTTAAAGGGTAGAAAGAAGAGAGACAGAGCAAGGAACTGAAGACATGGATGAAGCATGCTTTCTTGAAGTCCAGGCATGAAAGAATTCAAAGTGAAATCATGTAAAAATCATGGAGAGAAACCAGAGAGAAGAAAGAACATTATACTTGCCTAGAAGGTAAACTGGCTCAGTGCTATTTTGGTATCCATAGCAGAAATACAAAGAAAGAGGGGTTGTTACTAAAATGAAAAGAATGGAAGCACAAAACTAAGAAGATTGTATATAAATAAGAGAAATGTTAACGGCTGTCGTGAGCTGAACAATTGCTGCAAATGATAGACCCTCTCCATGGCAGTTCTTTGGCTTTCTCTGTATTCTGTATTCAGAGCTCAGTTTAGGTGAGACCCCCACCTCCACTCTTCCACTGCACGATGCATTGTTGTTCAGACAGTGTAGGGTTGGTTCCGACTCATGGCCACCCAGTGTCCAACTGAACAGAACCCCACCCAGGCCTGTGCCTCCCTCCTAATTTTTCCTATATTTGAACCCATTGTTGTAGCCAGTGTCGATCCATCTTAGCATGGGCCTTCCTCCTTGTCACCTCCCCTTTACCTTACTGTGTTAGTCCAGGTGGACTAGAGAAACTATTTCGTAAACATGCACATGGATATAAGGGAAAGGTTTATATACAAGAGGAATGGAACATTGAGAAAGCATCCCAGTCCAGTCCAAGTCCATAACTCCAACGTTAACCCATATGTCCAATACCAGTCTATAAAGTCTCCTTCCAACTTATGAAGCATGTGCACTGACACCAGGACAATCATAGGCCAGTGGGTGCAGAGGCTTGTGTGTCCGGTGGCAGTAGAAGTATCTCGATGCTGGCAGGGGTCTCCCCATGGATCCTCGCTTCTGGGGCTCAGGGTCCATCAGTAGCATCCAGTGGCGATAGAAGCATCTCAGCGCTGGCAGGGGTCTCCCCGTGGCTTCTCCGGCCCCACAGGTTTGGCTCCATCAGGACAAGCCCATGTGGTCTCTCCTCTGGTGCTTCCATTCTCCAGGAATCAGCATGCTATCATCTCATCTTGTCAATAGTTCATCTCTCAGGGATTAAGTCAAGTCTCTCTTCTCCAATTGGGAAATACCAGGAGACTTCTCAGAATTCTCAGGGGAAAGCCATGCCCACACAGAGGCCTCATTGACTATCTCCAGATTGGCAGGCTAGACTCCCCCCCTAGACTCCCAATCTAGAAATTGACACACGAGTATATGACTGCCACAATTACCAAGCCTGATGTCCTTCCCCATGGACTGGCCTCTCCAGAACCTCAGACATGACCTTACTTGGAATGAGGGTCTTTGTAGATGTAATTAAGGTAAGGATATTGATATGAGATCATACTGGAATTGAGTGGGCCCTTCCTCCAGCAATAGTTAAGCATTGAACTGCTAAGTCAAGTACCAGCTGCTCTGTGGTAGAAACATGAGGCTCCCCACTTTGTTAAGATTTACAGTCTCTGCAACTCTACGGTGAGTGTCACGGTGAGTCAGAATGAGCTGGATGGCAGTGGGTTTGGTTTAGGTTTTGGAAGAGACAGAGATACAGGATGGAAAGCCTTTTGAAAACAGGCATATGTTTGAGCATAAAATCCGCAAGGCAAGGAAACACAAGAGGAGGCAGTAGTCACCAGAAGATATCAAAGTCGATTATCTTTTAGAGCCCCAGAGGGACTTAACTCTGCCTACACCTTGACTTCAGACTTCTGTTCTCTGGAACTGTGGCATAATAAATTTCTGTTGTTTTAAGAAGTAATATTTTCAAGCTATAATGGGAGAAAAATGCCCCTGAATTCAAGAAAGACTTGAGTCATCTGCTCAAAAGGGCCCTCTGAGTCCTAGAGAGGCTAGGGCTCAGTAAATACAAAAAGACAATTCTGAATTCCAGATTAAAGAAAAAAACTTAATTTTTTTTGAGAAAAAGAGTCTGTAGCCTACTTATAAAGAAAATATAAAGTGGCACCAGGCCATTCATCTGTAACACCCTAACAAACCTTTAGAAGCTAAAGAAAGTGGAACTATGTGCTCTCACTTGTAGAAAAATATATACTCAAGAAGTTCCTTACCCAGTTCATGATGCATTCATATTAGAGGGTATCTAATAAACAAGTACCCAAAGTATACCATTGGCATACCTTTCTGAGAAAACTACTGAAGTATATACTTACGTCCAATGACAGTTAGCATGGGGGGGGGGGACTCAAAACAAGGGAAGACAATGCTTACAAATAAATAATATTTTTGTTTGTTTGTTTGTTTGTTTGTTTTGGGTTTTTTGGGGGGGCATCACTGCCCTCTGGTGAAAGTGGGAAGCCCAGCCTTGCTCCTGGAATGCTGCTGCTGCATTTGAACCACCAAGCCCGTGGGCCTCAGTCCCACGCTCAACCACTATGCTACCAGGGCCCAGCCCAATAAATAGTATTTTTTAAAAGTCACCAGAGAGTCTTTGAATGAGCAATTCCAAGGAAGTAGAGGAAGCAGAAGCAAGATTGCGTGGGATGTGAAAACAGTATTTAGAAAAATCATCTTTTAAGAAATTCAGAGATTGTGTTAGTCTGAGTAGACTAGAGAAACAAGTTCATCTACACTCATGTGTGTATAAGAGAGAATTTCATATCAACGAACAATTCTATATTAAGAAACATCCCAGCCCAGTCCAGATCAAGTCCTTAAGTCTATAGTAGCTCATATGTCCAATATCAGTCCATAAATTCCTCTTCAGATTCATGCAACACATCCATTGATGCTAAATGCAGGAAGATCACAGGCTAGTGGGGGGGAAAGTCTTGTGGATCCAGTGGTGGTAGAAGCATCTCAGTGCTGGTATGGATCTCCACATGGCTCCTCCAGCTCCAGGGCTCTGGCTCCATCTGCATGTCTCCATGTGACTTGTCAATAGGAAGGCGAAGCAGAGAGTCTGTGTCTCACTTCCATGGAGGAAGACAGGAGTTCCCAGAATCCTCAGGAGAAGACCATGCCCACACAAAGGCCTCATTAGCTATGACCTGATTGACAGGATAGTCTCCACCCCTTCACTCAAGTTGACAGGAGACTATGTAACTGCCACAGAGATCAAGCATGAAAGAAAGAATACACAAAGAATAGAAAGACTATGTACTGAAGCAAGACCCAAGCATGTTTATCTCTGAAGAAAAAGAGACATGTGCCGAAAAAGGTGGACACAACCTGTGTAACAGCTCTGGCACAGCCCTGACACAGAGTAGGGATTAAGTCAGGATTGATGGGATCTGGTTTGAGAAGAGAAGACCTTCTATTCCATGAGGCACAAGCTCCTGACCAGCTTGAATTTAGAAAGGAGGGAGAGATGTAGGAATTGTGGGAAGGAGGGAAGAGAGAGAAGAAACAAAGAAATCATTTATTGCACATATCCTGCTCGGTCTCAGAATTGCCCCCCTAAGACATGTATTTTAGAGGAAGGGTATTTAATTCCATAATTTTGGCATAGGGGAGTATCCTTCAGCCATCCAGCTGGGATCTATTTTGTTGCCTATTGCCACCCAACCAATGTAGACCTCAGAAGGAAATGCTGAAGACGGATTCTGAAAAAGAAGGAACTGAAGAATATCAGGGCATACTAGCATCAAGAGAAAATTACCAGGACACTTAATGTCAAAAGGTGAGAAAGCATCAAGAAGGCCACGACAGGAACCCAGGGCAACACACAGCCTCCTTGTATACGGAGCACGCTGACTGCATGTTCTACGGACGTGGGCTTCTGAGCAGTGGGGTTCACACCTTGGTTCTCACTTGCTGTGAGACCTGGTGAGCACGATTTCACACCCCTTGGCATCAGTTTTCAGCCCTCTCTAGAAGAGGTCACTCCTTGACCTGCAAATTTTTTGTTAGTATCCCGTTCATTCCATGGGCACCAGACCTGGGGATTTCTTGATGAAAAAAACCAGCCCTATTGCTCCCTCCTGGACCTTCCATTCTTGTGAGCAGGGGAGGAGAAGCACGAATGGCTACAGGCATAGAGTGGGGGCCAGCAAAGGTCCAATAGGGGCTCAGCAGATAACTACTTCTCTCCTTCCCCTTCTTTGCCTCTGTCCCCCAACCTCGCCCCTAGCCCTCCTCCCCTCCCACTGGTTGGCATACATGGTTGAGCTCAAGCACCTCACCCTCATCTCCATGGGGAGCCTCTGGGTGGTGCACAGTGCTCCCTGAAAGATTGGTAGTTCAAGACCACCCAGAGGTGCCTAAAGACTTGGGAATCTCGTTCATCTCACACACAGACAGGGTTGGCATAAGTAGGAATCAGTCCAGGGGTAACTGCTTTTCTTTTTACAGGGCTGGCATAAGTAGGAATCAGCCCAGGAGTAACTGCTTTTCTTTTTCTGTCTCCATCCCACTGAGGTGCAAATGTCCTTGCTCTTCAGCAAAATTCAGTGGCCCTCTGTGCCAGTTCCCAAGCCCTTTCCCAGGCTGCTGCCTGTCCTCAGCCAGGTCTGAGGTCTCCATCACGTGCCGGCTTCCCCCGGGCACTCTCCCATGTGTGGCTCACCCTCCAGGCCACGTGACCCTCCTCCACTGTCACCCCCTTGTCCTATCATTTTCTCATTACTGTCACCACCCGAGACCCAAACTTGTCCTCCTTGGCTTTCCTGTTTCCAATTAAGCTTGTCCTATCAGGCAGCTCGGGCCACATTGTTCCGTGGTGAGCAGAGAGGAAAATGACAACATGCAGGGGGAAGTTCCCCGTGACCAGGCCCCTGGGGTTGGCCTGATCCATCCTGGGGGCGGATTAGACCCAAGGGACCCTAGGGAAGTCGGAGTGGGCGGGCAGAGGCCTGTGGTGGGCGGGGGGTGGAATGTATTTTCTTCTCTTTCACAGCTGTGCTCCTCCAAGGAGGAGACCCCGACATTCCAGTTCCCAGAGCTAATTTTACGTCCCTGTGGTTGAGCGATCCCTCTCCCCCGCCTCTCCCCTTCGCTCCCCGCATTCATTCCGGCCCTCTCACTCACTCATAGCCCACATGCTCCCAAACAAGGGAAGGAGGTGGTGACCCAGGCAGGCACATGGAGGTCTCCCCAAGCTCAAAGACCCTCAGCGAGCAGGAAATGCTGGAGGGGGCACAGGACGGGAAGCCTGAGGAGGGAGAGTCTGGGGGGGGGGGGGAGCACACAGGAGGGTGTGGGTGGGAAGGGCTTCCTGCCTTCCAAATAAGGAGATGACATGCATGTCATCAGCCAAGAGCTCACAAGTATGACGTGACCTTGGTTCCTCTGATGATGGTCGCTTTTCCCTTAGGAGAGCAAGAAAGACTGAAGGAGGAGGAGGAGGAGCCCAAACTCACTGCCAGTGAGTCGTGCCAACTCATCGCGGCCCCTGTGGGATTCTGAGACTAATGCTTTATTGGAGGAGAAAGCATGTCCATTCTTCCTTGGAACTGGCTGGTGGTTTCGAACTTGTGGTAGTAGCCCAGTGAATAGCCACTGAGGTTCAGGAGGGAGCAGGAAAGCGGTGAGGGTGGATGGAAGGGTACTCATCATGGCTCTGTCCACCCCAGTGTTGGCCCAGCGTGTGGCCAGGGCAGAGGCGAGCAGCTCTGGGCTCTCCAGTCCTCCTGGTCGAGTGGCTGCCATGATGTCCTCTTCTTCATACTTTTGACCCCATGGAAATGAGGCTCAGGGATGACCGGTGACTTCCCCAAGGTCAGGGTGTGGGTCAGAGGTTCGACCAGCGGTTCTCAGCTGTGGGTCGCAAGCAAAACGACAGTGATGAAGTAGCAGCGAGCCTGATGTTATGGTTGGGGGTCACCACCACATGAGGACCTGTGTGCAAGGGTCAGGGCCTGAGGAAGGTAAAGCATCGCTGGGTTAGACAAAGCCAAAGCTGGGCAGAGCCTAGAACCTGCCTCTTGGGGTGACCCTGGATTTCTTCCCGGACCCCGGGCTGCCCTCTGGTCTTTCAGGGTCTCACCTGCCTTTCTTGCCCGCTTGCTCCCTCCACACCACCTTTGCCTGCCTTGCTCCACAGGTGAGTGGAAGGGAGGCGGCACAAGTGGTCTCAGGCTGGGACTGAGGAGCCTCTAGAAACAGCAGGGGAAGATCCACTCCTGTTGTTGGTCCTCCGCTCTGCCTGCTCGTCAGCAAAGTGGCTTCAGAGCGAGAGCTTCTACCTCAAATGTTGGAGGCATCTGTCCTCAAACCCCACCCAGGCCACCTGCATCCTAGTCCCTTCCTCCTCAAATTCTGCACCTGCCTTTGGAATCCACTTTCCTGTGCCCTTCTCTCTTTCCCCTTTGCTGACATTTCCTGTCTTGGTGGGCCCTCTGGTTGCTATTGAAAGCAGTCAAGTCAGTTCTGACCACGGAACAAGACATGGCGAGTCCCTGTGCTATCCTCACCGTGACCTTTATATTTGAGGCATCACATTGCCCCTCGACTTGACCTTACAGGATGCCTTTCTCCAGGGTCACACCCAGGGGCATGTGCCAAGTCCATAAGGCCAAGTTTCACCATTCTTGCTTCAAGGGAGCATCCAGGTGTACGTCTTTCAAAACAGATTGATTTGTTTGTTTCTTGGTTGGTGTGTTTGTTGGTTACTTGGTGGTGGCCCTGGGGATTCCTTGCCCGAAGGAGTAAGCAAAAGGTTCCTGCTGGTTCAGAACCTTTCTTTGGCTTCCTAGGGGGACTCTCAGCCTCCCAACCAGGGCTGGACCCAGAGACACTCTCTCCATGTCCTGGATCCCTTAGAGCAGCGGTTCTCTACCTGTGGGTCTTGTCCCCTTTGGGAGTTGAAGGACCCTTTCACAGGGGTCACTTGAGATCATCAGAAAACACATATTTCTCATGGTCTCAGGAATCAAGACACCACTGCTTTATCTGTCTCCAGGCAGATCCGCCCACATGTGGATATGGCCACCTATGAGTACCTGGCATGAAGACTGTTCCCCATGCTACACCATGATTCAAGACAACAGCATCACTTATTTGCCTTTATAAATAAATATTTCACAATATATAATGACATATTGGTTTGGTGATGAATCACAACACTTTCACGATGTTCGATTTGTAGCAATGTATCAGATATTTACATGAGGATTCATAGCAGTAGCAAAATGACAGTGAGGAAGTAGTAACAAAAATAATTTTATGGTTGGGAGGTCACCATGAAGTGACCTTGGACACATGAGGAACTGTATGAAAGGGTCGTGGTGTTAGGAAGGTCGAGAACCTCTGCCTTAGAGAGTAGCCTGTGACTCTGAGCATCGAGACAGATGCAGTCCCTCTGCCTCAGCCTGCACCTATACAATGGGCATCAGCAGCCCAGAAGCCATTGTGAAGGTGAAATGAGCTCGTGGGCTAGATGTAAGGGTCGCACTCATGTAAGCGGTACTTTCAACATCAGGATACTCCATTAGTGCGCCATATTTATGTCATGATAAAAAGCAACGGTGAAATGGGTTTATTCATTTCAATCCTGTGTCTAGCACATCGCACTCAGTCCTAGACCCACGAGGTTAAGTCATTATTATTGTAGCTGTCATTGCTTCACCTTGTGCCCTCTAAGCATGCGTCCTCACTCCTTGTGGTGCCGGACCAGGATTACATCTCTGATTTGACTCAGATTTTCCTGTTTGCTAAGCACTTCCCCATAAGACTTCTCACTTGTGGTCATCCCAATCCTTTGAGATGGGTAGCTTTCCCCCTCCCCACCCCCAGTCCCACCTCACTTTCCACATAGGAAAACTGAGAGCCTCTGAAAGAGGGAGTGGCTTGCCTGGGTTATGCACTCAGTCCATAGAGAACGAGGACATGACCTCACCCCCACCCCAAGTCCATGTGACTACTCTTGGATAAGGGCTTCTGTCTTCGTGGTCTAGTCCCGCTAGGACAGGAATCCCACAAGTGGGTGGCCTTCATGAAGAGGGATTTGTTTTTTCACCATTGAGGAGGCCAGACATCCAAATGCAGGCCCTAGGAGAAGTCTCTTCTCTTGCTTCTCCCTCCTTCACCCTCCTCCTTCTCTTCCTCCTTCCCCCTTCCTCTCCCTCTCCTATTCTTTCTTCTTTCTCACTCGATTTCACTTCTGCTCTCTCTTTTCTCAGGAGGAAGGTCCCGTGTCTTTTCTGGGATTCTTGGGGATCACTGTTTGCTTGCATGAAGGGTTGCTCAATCTGTTCTTCTTTTATCTTCAAAGAGATTGACTTTAAAAAAAATCACAAAAGGGCAAATGTTGTATGAGACTTCTACAAAAAGGCCAAAAATGGATCCATACCAAAGACTTGCATACCAAAGGGAACAGGCTTTGGAGGTCACCAAGTGTCAGGGGAGAGAGAAGCAATGGACTAATGGTAGACAGATACTGACTCAGATGACGGAGAATGGGGTCTCTGAGAGGGAGAAGAGGAATGGGGGGGAGGCACACTGGTGGGGTGATGAGTGGTTGGAGCTGTTGGATGCCGAGTTGATGATCTGAAATGTAAGCCCCACCCCTGCCTAGTGAACAATTTTAAAATGACTTGAAAATCCTCTTAAGACGTAAAGGAGAGGTAATACATTTCTTTCTTTTTTAAATATAGATTTTATTGGGGGCTCTCACAGCTCTTATAACATTCAACACATCATTCATATTATGCATACTTATACACGTTGCCACATTCATCTACAAACAATTTCTACTTGAACCCCCCCGCTAGCATAATCTCCTCTTTCCCTCTTTCTTCTAGTTATTTTCTTTAATTCCAAGTCCCCATATTTCCCCTTCCCCCTTCACCTCCCCCATGAACTCCCAATAATTTATAAGTTGTTGTTACCTCTTCATATCATACACTGTCCAATGTGTCACTTCACTCACTCCCCCATTGTCCCCATCCCAGAGAGGAGGTCACATGTAGATCCCAGAAATTAGTTCCCCCTTTCTACTCCACCGTCCCCCAGCCTTCCAGTGTCACCACTCCCCACTAGTCTCAAGGGATTATCTATCCTAAATTCCTACATTTCCGACTCCATCCCCTGTTCTAGCCAAATCTGTCTGGGAGAATTGGGATAATGATAGTTGGTGGGAGGAAGCATTTGAGAACCAGAGGATAGTTGCACATTTCATTGCTACTACACTGTACCTAGACTGGCTCCTCTCCTCACTGCAACCCCTCTGTAAGAGAATGTTGCTTCACTTATTGATGGGCTTTGGGTCCCCAATCTGAACTCCCCCTTAACTATAATGATATAATTTTTAGGTCTTTGATGCTTGATACTGGATCGCTTTGACATCTCGTGGTCACACAGGCTGTTGTGCTGCTTTTATGTGGTCTTGCTTCTTAGCTAGATGGCCACTTGTTTACCTTCAAGCCTTTAAGACCCCAGATGCACATCTTTGGATAGCTGGGCACCATCAGCTTTCTTTACCACATTTACTTATGCACGTATTTGTCATCAGCGATCATATCAGAAATATCAGGAAAGTGAGCATATAATGTTATGATTATTAGTTCTTGAAACCTGATAATTGTGCTTCTTCCATGTGAGCTTTGTTGCTTCTGAGTTGTGTGGCCGCTTGTTTACTTTCAAGTCTTTAAGACCCCCTTCGCTATATCTTTTGATAGCTGGGCACCATCAGCTTTCTTCACCACATTTGCTTATGCACACATTTATTTTCTGTGATCATGTCAGGGAGGTGCACATCATGGAATGCCAATTTAATAGAACAAAATGTTCTTGCACTGAGGAAGTACCTGATGGAGGTCAAACACCCATCTGCTGTCCTACTTCTAATCCTATAAGTATATGCATATTGAGCTATTTCCCCATTGTCATATGAATATATGCACCTATGTACATGCCTGTATTTAACCTCTATAAATGACCCTTACTCCCCAGTTCTTTTCTCTATTTCCCTATACCTCCTCCTGTCCCACCATCATGCTCAACCTCCATTTGGGTTTCAATATTTTCTCTCTGTTACATTAGTCTTAATCAATCCCTATCGGACCTCCCACACCCACCCGGCTACCGATCCTGAACCACATGCTACGCCCTCCATCCCTGGATCAGCCAATAGCAGCCCCCCACCTACATCTACCCTGGTACCATCAATCCTGTCACCCCCACCCCCAGACCGCCCATCCAGCCCAGTCTATCCAGACAGACCTATAGAGAAAATAACATGCTCAAAAAAAAGGGCATCCCATAATGAAGCAACCAAAGAAATGAAAACAGCAAAAAATGCATTTCCACTTTTGTGACTAGTTCCTTGCTAACATGAAAGAAAGCCCCTTTCCAAATGGAATGATAGCCACAGGTCTAAGGGTTAGGGTTTACAAATCAACACTTTGGGTGGTGGGGCATGATTTAATTTTTAACAGCTTCCATTCTACCATACCCAACCTCTGACCCCAAATTCTACCTGATTGCAGATACTGACTTTTCCTCACCTGGAAGCATCTGTGTGTCCTTAGAAAAGAGATTGACCCAAGATCTCAGGGCTTACTGTGCCCAAAGTGAAATCGCGCCCAGATCTCCTGGATAACCCCATCTTGGCACTCTTACTTCTACCACAACCTTTCATCTTGTTGGTCTGTCTCCAATCTCAATGAATTAAGACCAAAAAGGAAAGGCTTTTTCTTGTTCATTTCTTTGTTACTCCCAATGATCCCAAGAAACCAACCTTATTGTGTTAGGCATTGCGGTGTCCTACAATGTGGGGTGACAATAGAAGACAGAGCAAGAAAGGTTTCAACTCAGGTACCACTGTTGACCATGATGCCTTCTAAACCAGTCTCTTCTTTTGCTCTGTAGACTTGGAACTCTCGGATCGTTCTTTCTTGGGAAGATGGCACCCAAGGATAGCACGCTCTAGAATCTTTGAAATGGGGAAAATCAGAGACACCCACTCAAACCACCACTGCGAGGGAAAAGCTGGTCAAAATGATCTACAAACAGACTGAACTCCAGTTCCCGAGTTCTCCATGAGCCGCAAAGGATTCTGGTGTCAGGTCTTTCCCTGCTCCCCACCCCCCACCTCCCTCTCTCTGTCCTGATGCAGTTATTTTAAGAAAAGCTCCGTAGGCCAGACCTCACAGGGACACTGTGTTTGAGGGTTTGCTTCTTCCTGTCTTCCACTGGAGACTGGTTTTGAGGTCGACGTGCTGAATCACTCAGGAAAAAGTCAATAAATAAATGGAGGAAGGAAATTGTGTTAAAAAGAGATTCTGTGGCCTCCCCCTAAAAAACCAAGTTGTTCTCATCACCGTAGGAATCCACAGCACCCGGCCTCTTGGGGGATCACCTCATCCTGGGATTCGGAAGCACCCCCCTAGAAAAGGGCCCCATCAACCCTCCAAGAGGGCGTGAGCAAGGGGGATGCCCACCCCCAAGCACCAGCTCTCTGATGGCCCCGCCTTGCTTTGGGCTCCCACCCC
Organism: Nesogale talazaci; assembly: GCA_004026705.1. Lineage (NCBI taxonomy): Eukaryota > Metazoa > Chordata > Mammalia > Afrosoricida > Tenrecidae > Nesogale > Nesogale talazaci. The sequence goes on from PVJH01002781.1 coordinate 97,703, forward strand.
ACCCGACCCCTAGGCAGGAGAAGCAGTGACCTGCCCTGGGGCCTGACATGCTGTGGCTTTGCTCCAGTCACCTTTGTATATGTCACTGGGCTCTTCTTGTGACTGGGACACAGGGCTTCCATCCCCATCCCTCGCCCCAGGCTCAGCTTTTCCCCGGCCTCCTCCCCTTCAAGGAAATCAGAGGGGAGGAGGTTCCTGGCCACCCTGGAGCTCGGTTCCCTCTGTCCATAAGCAATCCGATGGGTCCCTGCGTCATCTTTGCCGAATCAGCTCTGACTTGGGGAAACCTCGTGTTCTGTGGAACGAAATGTTGAGTTGCTCATGACTGGGCCATTTTGTAGAGGCTTCCCTATTTTCACGGAGCTTCTGCTGCACCCAATATGCTGGTTGGGTTCTGTTCTGTTTGGTTTCCTGGTGATTTGGTCTTTGCTCCTGATGACGGCGGCGGGTCTCAAGTAAGGGAGCCAAGGAATGTTTGCACCTCACAGCCATCCAGTCCATTTCAGCGCCTAGTGAGTGACCCTTTGGGACGGGATGGAATTGCTCCTGTGAGTTTTAGAGACTTTAACTCTTTACGGGAAGGGAAGCCTCCTCTTTCTTCTAAAGAGCAGCTGGTGGTTTCAAAGGGCCGACCTGTGGTTAAAGCCACCCGACCACTGTTTGCAGGCTGCTTGTCTAGGTGCTGTCGCCTGCAGTCCAGCTGGGTCTCTGATGTCTGGCAGTCCATGCACAACCACGGAAAATGCTGTCCTGTCTCTTGTGCCATCCCCAGGATCAGATTCAGATCTGACCTGTGTGCTCTCCTGGGTCCCTGCTGGCTGGTGTCTGGAGGGAGGTTGCCAGGCCTTTCTTCTTAGCCCATCTCAGTCTGCCGCCTCCACCAAAACCTATTGAGAGCATCATCGCAAGGCAGGAGCCTCCCCACAGCAAGGTGGGAGGTACACTGGCCAGGCATCAAACCCAGGTCTCCTACCTGGGACATCAAAACCCACCTTGGAACCCACTCTACCCTGAGTACTAGGGCCAGGGCATGCTGTTTGTTATAGAAAGGAGTATTGCAGCTGGGAAGCGGGGCCCCAAGGAGGTCGGTATGAAGGAGTCAGACTGCAGCAGAATGATGATAAGCTCCTCGTTGGTCCCTGCTCTGAGGACAGAGGGTGGAACTGTGCTAGTAGGACTGATGGCAGTCCTGGAGCAGGAAAACTGGAAACACCCCTCCTGTGCCCACCCCACCCCCCTGCAAATACCACTAACACCCTGGCATGGAGACCATGCTGACTCGCAGAGACCCTAAAGGATGGACCACAACTGGCCCTGTGGGTTTCCAAGTCCCTAACTCTTCACGGGAGGAAAAAGGCTCTCTCTCCTGCAGAGTGGCTGGTGGCTTCGAGTGCCTGGCCTTGTGGTTGTCAGCACACCGCCTCAAAGTCAAAAGACCTGCCTTTCCATCTTTGTTCTCCCCTTCCTGCTTTTGAGAGCCGGCCAAAACTCTCTGACCTTTGCTGGCCCCATGATTAAAAGGAATGCCTTGAACCAGAACGAGGTGACCTCGTAATGTAACATTATCGGATGCTAGGATTAGTCACTCAGGAATCCTTGAGCTTCTAGAACAGCCAACATGAAGCGCTTGCAGATGGTAGCATGTCACGGCAAAAGGTTCCCACCAGGTGGGAACCCGGCTGGGTCACCTTGATGGGGTCTTGCTCTGAGCCCCAGCTTCAGCCTCGGTAGAATGGGAATCAGACTGCTCCTACCACACAGGAGGGCAGAGATGCAGCAAGATGACACTGGTGAGTGCAGGCGTGGGAATGCAGGAATTCTTTTTAAATGACAAGTGTAAGTTGCCTTCCTGTCAACCTCCCCACCTTCCCCTAGTACCCCAGACCAAGTCCCAACCTCTGGCCCCTGCCCTGAGCACTCCTGTCCCTTTGATCTAAACCCAGCCCCAGGGCGGGAAGGAAGTGAAGTTATGCTGACCCTCCACCTTGTCTCTGACACAGAGAGCAGAGGTCCGATGTGCTTTCTGACACCAGGGAGTTTCCACTTCCCTCTGGGCCAACTGTGAGCCCACAGAGGAGGAAAGTGACTAAGACAGAGAGAATTTCTGGAGGCCTCTCTGGCCTAGACCCAAGGCCCCATCCCTGGGAACAACAGAGGACAGTGGTTTCGCCACTAGGACGGTGACTCTGGCCAGCAGCAAAGGACTCTCACTTTCCCTGTCTGGTAGCATCCACAGCCTGCAGCCTTTGCAGCCCCCAAGCAGGATACACCCACAAAACACCCCACTTTTGGTGCTGGAGGGACCCATTTTCTTGTGTCAGGTAGTATATTCTTTCAGCTCATGTCCTCGCATGTCAGGGGCTCTGGTGATGGAGTCTTCCGGTAATGAAAATGGTTAACACACTCCACTGGAAGGGTGAAGATGTGAGTCTCCCCAGGGGAACCTTGGAAGAGAGGTCTAGCAATGTATTCTGGGAGAGCAGCCATTGAAGAACCGAAAGACTCTCAGTTCCCCAGGGTGTTTGCTAGTCTCTCCTAAGGAAATGCCATTTTAGAGATGGGTTAGCCAGGGAAGGTGCTTGGGGTTTGTATAAAGATCCAGGGAGCTGACTGGCTGGAGCGGAAGGGGCAGGGGGACAGTAGCAGAAGATGACATCACAGAGGCACTGGGTTGTAACACTGTTAGCATTGGCCTGGCCCAAGTAGGACCAGAAAGGCCATTGTTGGGAACTAAGCATCAGAGAAGGGAAGCTGGAATTTGGCCTTGACCCGTGCCTTCTGTGAGCTGATCTCTTCCCTATGGTCCTTCTCCAAGAGTCCATGATGCCCATGATGTGAAAACAGACAGTAACCAGTGAACCCAGAGTGGAATAGTGGAATCTTGCTGTCGGATTTTATAAAGCCTGAACCCTGATGTCATGGTGTGTTCATTTGGGTGGACTAGAAAAACAAATCCAGGGAGCTACGTATGTGTATAAGAAAGAACTTTATATACAAGATCAATTAAATACTGAGAAAACATCCCAGCCAGGTCCAGATTGAATCCATAAATCCAATATTAGCCCTTATGTCTGATACCAATCTATAAAGTCCTCTTCAGACTCACGAAACACACGGAATGATGCGGAGTGTAGGAAGATCACTGGCCAGTGATTTGGAAGTCTTGTGGATCCAGTGGCATTGTAAGCATCTCAGCACTGGCAGGGGTCTCCATGTGGGTCCTCCAGGTCCAGGGTTCTTGCTGCCTTCAGCATAGCCCCATGTGTCTTATGAGTAGAGGGTCTCAGCGAATGGACCAAGAGAGAGTGTCTCCTGCCTCCAAGGAGGAAAAATATAAGAATTCCCAGAATCCTTAGGGGAAGGCCATGCCTACTGTGTTAGTCAAGGTAGACTAGAGAAACAAATTCACAAATACACATATGTATATAAGGGAGAGGTTTATATACAAGCACAATTGAACATTGAGAAAAACATCCCAGCCCAGTCCAGATCAAGTCTATAAGTTAGCCCACATGTCCGACAGCAATCTATAAAGTCCTCTTCGGATTCATGAAACACATACAATGATGCTGAATGCAGGAAGTTCACAGGTCAGTGGATACAAAGTCAGTGGTGGTAGAAGCATCTCATTGCTGGCAGGAGTCTCCACGTGGCTTCTCTAGGTCTGGATTTCTGACTGCATCAGGGTAGGTCCATGTGGCTTTTCCTTAGGGATGTCTCACAGGAAGTAATCCTTGTCAGAACATTCTCTGAGTGCTCCCACCTTTCACTCTCTTACCCCTCTAACCCAGGGGTCAGCAAACATTTGAGATGGAAAAGGCACTGAAATTTTAAAATAGTTCAAGAGCCATCAATATATTTTCACAAACGACACCCCACTATCTAAATGTTCTCCTTTCAAATTTTTCTACTAGCCCCCTTCAGAGCAGGCCCCTACAGCGGACTCTGCTGTGTTCCCAGCAGCTAAACCAGTGCCGGCTTGATCAAGAGTGGCGGTGGACCGTGATAGGTTATTTACTGTCATGGGTCTGATTTCCCTAGAACATAGGTGGCGACTGTTGTCTGTTCACTGCTTTGGACCCAGCTCTTAGGATGGCTCCTGGCACACAGAAGATATCCAACAGATCAATCATAGATAAACTCACTGTCAGTGCTGACGCATAGCAATCCCCTGTGGGTTTCTGAGGCTGTTTACTCTTGGTGGGAGTCGAGAGCCCCATCTGTTTCCCTCTGAGAAGCTGGCAGTTATGAACTGCTACCCATGCACATGTCAGCCCTGCTCGTCACTCCTATACCACCAGGGCTCCTGGCTCAATAGCTGTCACTGAATAAATTAATGATCAGCAGCCTGAAGGCAAGAGGGCTTGGCTCACCACATGTCATCACTGAAGGCTTCGTCGAGGAGGTGCCATCTGAGATGTGTTGTCTGTGTAGCTCATAGGGAGACCAGCGATGGACGGAGAGAACTTCTGGAGGCCTCTCTGGCCCTGACTCAAAGTCTCAGTCATCAGGCACAAACAGGAGCAACCCTGTGGCGGTCATGTGCTTATGCCAGTTTCATGATGGAGATGTCGGGGTGGAGTCTGGCCTGTTCATCTGAAGATAGCCATTGAGTAGTCAATGAGGCCTCCGTGTGGGCATGGCTTTCTCCTGATCTGTCTGGGAAGTCTCGCGATATTTCCCTCGTGGAGATGAGAATCTATCTCCCCACTTGTTGGGAGTTAGTCTCAGAGACGATGAATCACGGACAAGGCAAGATGGCAGTGTCTGAGGAGCCGGAGAAGCACACAGGTTGGCCCTGATGGAGCCAGACCTCTGAAGCTGGAAAGGCCACATGGAGACCCCTGCCAGCAATGAGTTGCTTCTGCCACCACTCGATGCTGTTGAAGAATCCTGAGCCCTGGAAGTGAGGAGTCATGGGGAGACCCCTGCCAGTGCTGGGATTCTGCACCCACTGACCTGTGACTTCGTGAGTCGGAAGGAGACTTTATAGACTGGTTACGGATATATGGGCTAATATCGGACTTATGACTTTGAACTGGACTGGGTTGGGATGCTTTCTCAGTGTTCCATTTCTTTTGTATATAAACCCTTTCCTTATATCCATATGCGTGTCTATGAAATTTGTTCCTTTAGTTTACCCGGACTAACACAAACCCTTATGATAGAGATTGGTGACTTGAACCCTGTTCATGGGGACCCAGTGAGGCTGATATAAGAGAACAGCAACAGTCCCATTCCTGGCTGGGCACCAGAGAGTGGGGGCTGCAGGGGAACGAAGACATTGCTCCCATGCCAGTGAGGGGAGAGCCCACGAGTGGGGAAACCTCCCTATAGGCATAAAGTATCAGACATGAGGACCAGATATCTGTTAGTAGACAAAGGGGTGAGGAGGGCAGTCAAGTCCCACAGGTAGTGAAATGCCAGACTCGGAGATGGAGGCAGGGCGGCTGACCAAGCTCCCTCACATGATCTGACACTCGTGGGCTGGTGGCCAGCAGGAAGTCCGTGCTATTCCTGGCTAGCCCTTGAGCCCTCTCCTGATGTAGTGAGTCTGGTTCTGGGGACGGCTGGAGCTGTTTCCTGAGGGCTCATCTGCCTCTGGATGGATCCAGGGCTTCTGTCCACCCTCCCTCATGCCTCATCTGCCCATAGCCCCTCTGCCTTGAGGGCCCACTCTTCTGCTCCCAGGCTCAGCCTTGCCCAGAGGCCTCCTGAGCTTCTGCCCGAGACACAAACAGAGGCTGAGAGCAGGGATCAGGGTAGGGACTGAAGAGAAACAAAGAAACCTTTTATGTTAGACAAGGTCTAAAGAACCAAAATTGGGGCACTGAGGGCTTAAGACTGAGGAGATATATATATATATATATATATATATATATATATATATATATATATGTATATCATAGGAAATAAACAGTTAATTACTCTGTAAAGCAGTACTAATGGCTCAGTGCAACTTACTTCCATGAGACAGCTAATACACTGGCAGTCCTTCAAGTCTTGAGAGCTATTGTGTAATCCTATGTAGAGCAATTCAGACTATCCAGCCACAACAACAAACGGCAAGGCAGGTCACCAACAGTCAGCCAGATGACAGGGTATGATGGTCCCCAGCTCAAGAGATGTATACTCCAGTAGCGGGGCGAAGTAGGACTTGAAGGAACCTCAAACTACAGCAACACAGTCCACTGGCTAGGTGTACCACAGGTAGTGTATCTTGTAAATTGAGGCAGAGGACAAGCTAAGGCAACAGCACACTGGTATGATCATTAAAGAGCAAAAGACAAGAAAGGTGAGGCTCAGCAAGCCATTCATCTCTCCTCCCTTCAATTGACCCCACATGTGTTCATTGGCCATGTTGGCACAATAAGCTTACTTATCACAATCTACCCCTTGCCAACTTGGCACCTGTACACAATTCTTTGGCCAAATGTAATTTCCAGCCATTAATGAGCTCACACTTATACTTAAGATCAAACATCTATCATACATATAAATGAAAACACAGAGTTCAAATGTATCTGATACATCATACATGAACAAAGGAAAGCTATTCAATAAGCACATTAAAAAACAAACTGATGATCACAAACCTTGCTTTTGCAATTGATCATGTGGTCTTAACTACCTTCTTCTACTACCCATTCTGTTTTACCTTTGCCCTCAGCAAGCACCTCAGCCAGCTGTAGTTTGTTGCCTGGTGGGGTGACCCAGACCTTCATTCCTGAGGGGCCTGGGTCATTAGATGTCCTGTCATGATGGGGTTGCTGTAATTTACCATTTACCTTGATCACAGGGCATGGTAGCACTAAGAGTGGGCCTATGGGATCTCCTGGATTCCAGACATATTATTCTTTACCTCCATTATGTAGCATCAGTCCAATTTCTCCTTGGTAATCAGCATCAATCACACCACTCAGTACAGTAACACCCTTTCTGATTTGTTGATCCAAAGGTATGAGAAGCCCAAAGTGGGCACAGGGCATTCTCAGCTGCAAGTTCATTGAAATCCATGCTGTCTTTCCAAGTGGGATAGTTCCTTCTCTGGGACCAGGACCCCCAGGTCTGAAGAGCACAGAGCTTCTGGGACAAGAAGCAAAAAATGCTGCAAGTGGATCTCTAGGAGTAATAGTGGGTGGTGCCATTCCAGCTTTCACCCCTTGGTTCCTGGACCCATGAATTCTGGCTATTGGAGACACAGCACCATATATTGGCTGCTGGTTTAGAGCATATACAGCTTCCTTGAGAACATTGGCCCAGCCCCACAAGTTTTTGCCACCCCCTAGTTGGTGCTGTAATTATGTCTTTAGGAGGCCATTCCATCATTCTATCCAGCCAGCTGCTTCAGGATGATGAGGAACATGAATTGTCCAGTGGATTCTATGGGCATGAGCCCATTGCCACACTGCATTTGCTGTGAAGTGATTTCTTTGATCTGAGGCAATGCTATGTGGGATCCTATACCAGAGGATGAGGCATTCTGTTAGGCCAAAAATGGTAGTTTGGGCAGAAATGTGTGTACAGAGAAGGCAAATCCACATCCAGAGTAGTTGTCTATTCCAGTAAGAACAAAACACTGCGGCCTCCATAACAGAAGTGGTCCTATGTAATCAACCTGCCACCAAGTTTCTGGTTGATCTCCTCAAGGAATGGCCCCATATCTTGCACTTAATGTTGGCAAATAGGGCTCTCAGCGGTGGCAATGTCCAAGTCAGTCTTGGTGAGTGGAAGTCCATGTTGCTGTGCCCATGCATAACACCCATCCCTGCCACCAGGTCAATTTGTTCATGTGCTCATTGGGCAATAACAGGAGTGGCAGAGGAAAGAGGAGGACCAGTCTCCACAGTGCATGTCATCTTATCCACTTGATTATTAAAGTCCTCCCCTTCAAAGGTAACCCTTTGGTGAGCAGTCACATAAGACATGAGTACCTTTACTTTATTGGCCCATTCAGAGAGGCCCATCCACATACCTCTTCCCCACACCTCCTTGTCACCAATCTTCCAATCATGTTCTTCCAAACCTCTGACCATCCAACCACGCCATTAACCACAGCTCATGAATCAGTATATAGTCTCACATTTGGCCATTTTTTCTTGCAGGCAAACTGAACGTCAGGTGCACTGCTCGAAGTTCTGCCCATTGGGAGGATTTCCCTTCACTACTGTCATTTAGGGAGATCCCAGAAAGTTCCCAGAAAGGGGCTATAGTGCTGCTGCTGTCCACTGATAAGTGGCACCCCCATATCATGCAAAGCCATCCGTAAACCGAACATGACTTTTCTGTCCTTCAGTTAGATTATCATAAAGAACTCTCCAGGGCGCCGTAGGTGTAGACTAGGAGAAAGTACTGTGACTGGAGTGGGGACTTTGGGCATTTGGGCCACTTCTTCATGCAGCTTACTTGTACCTTCAGGTCCTGCTCTGGCCCAATCTCGTATGTACCACTTCCATTTAACAATGGAGTGTTGCTGCGCATGTCCAACTTTATGACTCTGTGGGTCAGACAATACCCAGTTTAAAGTAGTTCAGGCCTCATGGTGACTTGGTGGCCCATGGTGAGTCATTCAGTCTCCACCAAGGCCCAGAAACAGGCCAACAGCGGTTTTTCAAAGGGGGAGTAGTTGTCTGATGAGGATGGCAAGACTTCAAAATCCCAATGGTCAACGCTGTGATTCGCCAATAGAGATCTGCCAAAGACTCCGCACTGCATCTTTATCAGCAACTGACATCTCTAGCACCATTGGATCAGCCGGATCATAGGGTGCCAGTGGCAGAGCAGCTTGCATGGAAGCCTGAACCTGTTGCAGAGCCTTTTTTGTTCCGGGCCCCACTCAAAATTGGAGACCTTTCGTGTCACTTGATAAATAGGTGAAGTAGAACTCTCACGTGAGAGATATGTTGCCTCCAAAATCTGAAGAGGCCCACTAGGCTTTGTGCCTCCTGTTTAGTTGTTGGTGGGCGGAGGACAGATGCAATAGCTTATTCTTCACATTCATAGGAATAACTTGACATGCTCCCACACCACTAGACACCTAGAAATTTTATTGAGATGGAGGGTGCCAGAATCTTTGTCGGGTAAATTTCCCAACCTCTTGTGCACAGATGTTGTACCAATGAATCTAGACTCTTTGATATATCCTCCTTAGTGGGTTCAATCAGCATAATGTCATCGGTATAATGGACTAGTGTGACATTTTGTGGAATAGATAGGCAATCAAAGTACCTTCAGACTAAATTAGTACACAAGGCAGAAAAGTTGATGTACCCCTGGGGGAGAGTTGTGAATGTGTATTGTTGCCCCTGCCAGCTGAAGGCAAACTGCTTCTGGTGCTTCTTCAAGACTGGTATTGAGAAGAATGCACTGGCCAGATCAAGAGCTGCATACCAAGTCCCAGGAGAAGTATTAATTTGCTCAAGCAATAAAAATGCATCTGATATGGCAACTGCAATTGGAGTCACCACTTGGTTGTTTACGATAATCCACTGTCATTTGCTAGAATCCACCAGTTTTGTTTACAGGCCAAATGGGTGAGTTAAATGGGGATGTGGTAGAAATCACTACCCCTGCATCTTTCAGATCTTTGATGGTGGCACCGATCTTTGCAATCCCTCCGGAATTGCTTTTGGTTACTATTTTCATAGGCAATGGCAGTTCTACTGGTGTCCTCTTGGCCTTTCCCACCATAATGGTCCCTATTCCACATTTCAGGGATCCAATTTCAGGGTTCTTCCAGTTACTAAGTATGTCTATTCCAATGATGCATTCTGGAAATATGGGGAAATAGCCACAGGAAATGTTCAGGGACCCACTGAACCCATAGTGAGGCATACCTGAACTACAACTCCATTGAACTACAACTCCATAAGCCCCCACTCTGACTGGTAGGCTTTCAAAACACTTTGGGTCTCTTGGAATTATTGTCAGCTCAGAGCCAGTGTCCAATAATCCCTGAAAAGTTTAATGATTCCCTTTCCCCCAATGAACAGTCACTCTTGTGACTGTGGGGGAAGACTTGAAGAAAGACTAATAATATAAACTTTTGGTGATGTAGCAGGATCCTCCTTCCAGGAAACCCGGCCTTTCCCTCATTCAAGGGGTTGTGGGTCTATAAACTGGCTCAGGTCTGGGAATTGATTGAGTGATTGTGACTGCCTATCTCACTGTTTACCTAATCCAACATACTTCTGCATGTATGGGTCACATAAATATTTAGTAGGTTTCCCATATATTTCACTCCTAGGAACACTGTGACTAAGTAACCAATGCCATAAGTTCACACGAGACAGGCTGCTTTGATTACTACAAAAGCCTTGTTATCTATTATACCATGTCCACCTTGTTGATTCAGTGCTGACACTTGCCCTCTGTCACCATGGAGTCCAGTCAGCCCCATTGTGGACAAATATCAAAGTTCACTTATGGCAGTTCCCACTGTTCCCACTGTTGATAAAAGAGCAATAGCAAGAGTCCTCAGAGATGTTGGACCCCACTTCACAAACTTGTTCCTTATGGTTGTGGTAAAGGGTATGTCCTCAGGACACCCCCCTACCTTTGGGTCTATGGGAATATCCTGATAGATCCATTCCAACATACCAATTTCCATAAGCTTTTGAATGCCTTCTTCTACAGTGTACTAAGGTAGGTTTGGTACCTCAAAATGGTCTGATCTAGATCATCTGGCTGTCCGTGCTTCCCCGAACCAACCAAATAAGAAATTAGATCCTCTCTTAGCCTCTCTTGCTGAGACATTGAAAGAAGAAACTGTGCTTAGGGGTCCCATAGCCAGAAACTCAGACTGTTCTACTATTACATTTCTTGCACCAGTATCCCACACCTTTAGTAACCATTCCCAGGGATTATTGTATTTTTTCAGACCATAAGACACACTTTCCCCCCTCCCCCAAAGTGGGGGAAAACGAGGTTGCATCTTATGGTTCATAGGTGTGGTACCCTACGACATTTTCATGTGCTGGTACTACTTGGTTCCAAATATTTTTTCTTGTTTTCCTGCTCTAAAAACTGGGTGTGTCTTATGGTCAGGTGCATTTTATGGTCCAAAAAGTGCAGTATTCCTCAGGCCTCTGCTTGTATGTATTAGAAAACTCCAGCAGATTTTGTGAGTATAGTGCACTTCTTCTTGGATAATCAGCTCAACCTCACCTTTCAGAGCTTTCTGAGCCTTGATTTTAGTTACAGACCTAGAGGAAGTCATGGGTGGTGCGGTTGTTTCCTGGGTGCTCTCAGCAATATCTTGTAAGGCATCTCCCTCAGGCAACGCTACAGATGCAGCCCTACCTGGCATTTCAGCTAGAACAGTTTGGCTACTCTGCTCAGGGATGGGCTGTTTTATTGATAGTGGATTAATACCTTCAGCTGGGAGGGGTACGCCTATTGACTGGGGTGGCTCAATCATTTCTAGTGGTTCACTATCCTCCTCTTCTAGATCACCAGACCATATGTTTCCATCCCATATTTAAGGGTCCCAGCTTTCTCCAATCAATGTCCTCACTTTAGTATCAGACACTGCTCCAGATCTGTCATTCAGCTGACATAATTCAGCCACTCGCACGATGAGACTCTGGACCTGGTTCTCAGCAATGTCACCTCTATTACTAGAGGAGAGAAGGCTCTCCTTTGTAGCACAGGAAGAAGCTTTTAAGTCTCTTAGTCAGCACTTGAGGTGTGCTTCTGAGATCATCCCTCTCCTTAGTCCCATTTTCCATTGTAAGGAGGACCAGCCAACCAGCTTCCCTATACTGTCATCCTGACAAAACTGCTGGAAAATATCAAACATACGATCACTCAGAGCCTCTCCTTTTACCAGCACTTCATCTATTAGTGGAGATACTGTCGACATTAGCTTTGCTATTTCACTCCGTGGATTAGTAAGAGTGGCAGACTTATCCATGCTTTTGGGTGTAGAAATAGTATTATCAGTGCTGTTAAAGCTAATCAGACTAGAGAGCCAACTTAAGAAGACCATCGTTATGATTTTATTTCTCTAGAGCCACTCCTGATACCAATTATGTTAGACAGGGTTCTCTAGAGAAGCAAAACCAGGACACTCATTATTATATACAGAAAATAAACAGTTAATTAATCTATAAAGCAGTACTAATGGCTCAGTGCAACTTACTTCCGTGAGACAGCTAATACACTGTCAGTCCTTCTAGTCTTGAGGCAGCTGGGTGCAAGGCAAGGAAGCAGACAGCTGAGTTCTCTGTAGAGAAATTTAGTCTATTCAGCCAAAGGCTGCAAACAGCAAGGCAGGTCACCAACAGTCAGGCAGATGACAGCGTTCCACAGTCCCCGGGGCAAGCAATGTCTATTCCAGTAGCGTGGTGAAGCAGGACTTGAAGGAACCTCAAACTACAGTGACATGTGAGGTGCCCCACAGTTTATAGATTATAGATTGAGGCAGAGAATAAGCTAAGGCAGCCTCACCCCGATCTGATCATCAAAGATAAAGAGACAAGATAGGTGAGGCTCACCAAGCCATTTATCTCTCTGCCCTTCAACTAATCCCACATGTGTTCATTGGCCATGTTAGCACAATAAGCCTACTGATCACAGGAGGGCTCTGAAATGCCATCCACATTCATGCCAAACAATCCAGCAGGATAAGGCATGGTCTGCTGCCCACAACTGCTCTGCTACGACCTTGACAAGAGCCCTTTGCATGCATCTCCACTTAAGCACCCCTCTAGCTATGTCAGGTTTTGTCTCCAGGCCGTCAGTCTCCTCCCAAAATAGGGAGCGCCCCCCAGAGCTCCAGGTGTACGTGCAGGGCCTGATATATGCATGTTAGATGAAAGAATGATTGGCTACTACTCTAGCCCAGAAAAAGGGGTGGGAGGGTGGGATCACCTTCATCTTGATTGGCAGATCCTCCTCCTCCCTAACCTCTGACGACACCCCTACTGGCTTGTCCTTTCCCAGCAGTTCTCACAGGTATCTCTGTCCACTTCTTGATAGACAAGAAAGTCAAAACACAGAGGTGGTCTCCTGCTCAGGGGTATAGGGCTTACTACAGTGGACAGAGCCAGCCTTTCAGACCAATTCTGTCTAACCACAAAGCCTTTCTCCTACACCACACTGTCTTTAGTGAGCAATCATTCAGTCACTGCCGAGTGCTGGCTGCCATGCCAGATACCTCAGACAGACTTTCCAACAGAATCCCCCTCCTATTGAAACCCTTCTCATCCTCTTTTTATAACCGGGGAAACCCCAATGGGGTGAGCTCGCCCCATCTTGCCTGGGGTCAACCTGTGGCTGGGTTTCAGAGATGGAGTGGAATGTGGCTGTGTGACCCCCAAAGCCAAACTTTTTGCACTATACCACAGGGTCAAGATGCAAGACAGCTTGCAGGCTGACTGGCTCTTGGGTTTAGGCGCACAAGCGACTGAGAGCAAGACCTCAGTTTGGCTTCTCCTTGAGTGGCTTGGTACTGTCCCAGTTCTGAAAACTGTGGCTGTAGAAATCTCACCCTGGCCAGACCTAGGGAGAAACCAAGGGTCCAGTGTACAAGGCAGACCCAGAACAGGCTGGCCTCTCTGTCTGGAGCCCCAGATTCCAACCACATGCTTTCTACCAGCAGTAGCTCAAGTTCATCCATGCTTTGATGCAGGAAATGAGGGTTCAGAGCTCAGAGTCTTGAATCCAGGTGCTTAGCTTCAAATTCAGACCATCACTGGCCATAGGATCTTCGGCTGGGTCTTCAATCACTGAGTCTCACTTTCTTAATCTGTAAAATAAAGTCAAAGAATAGAACTTGTCTTATCAGGTCATGGGATCCCCGATGCAAAAGGCTAATGCAGTTGGCTGTAATCCAAAAGCTCAGAGGTCCAAGTTTACCCATTGGCTCTTCCAAAGCAAACCTTGAGGATTGACTTAAAAAAATAAATAAATCATTGGTCACCTGATTGGATACAGTTGTCCTGTAGCATACCTACAGTTGTCATGAGTCAGAATCAACTCAAGGGCACTTGTCTTGTTTGGGTTTGTTTGTTTGTTTGTTTATTTGTTTTCCTCAGTAAGGGTCTGACCTTATGTGAAGTCAGATAATGCCAATGAAGTTGGTGGAACCACACAATGGTGGCCATTAGTCATGTCTCCCCAAGTACATCAATTGTATTACCATTGATGGGTTTAGTTTGACTGAACAATCAGCCACTTCTGACTCAAGAAAACAACCCATATCTCATGGGGACTACCTCCCACCCTTTTCTTGGTCTTGGAGGAGTACTGGATCTGGCTCCACAGACCCCAGAAGTCCAGAGCCAGGGCCTCAAGCAACCTGCTTCACTTCTCTCTGTCTCTTCCTGAGCCTCTTCGAAAAGACGGTGCCAGAGGGGCCTGCCCCACTTAGCCCACAGGAATCATATGCGTCTCCCACAAAAGACTGTATGTGGAAGTATTATGGGAGCTCTAAAATGCTGCAGAAACACTAGCTATTATGTAAAGATGATTCCCCTTTCCTAGTCCCCGGCTCCGCCCAGGCTCTCCCCAGCCAGACAGTCTACCTCCCCTCCTTTCTGGCTCTCAGCTCCCCTGGAATCTCAGTTGGCTCCCAGAAAGGATTCGGAGCACAGCACATATTGTCCAAAGGTTGCTTCCAAAGCCTCCGGCGACTCAGCCTGGCCCCAGCTCTCCCTCCTTGAAAACGCCTGGCCTGGTGTGAAGGAATGCCGGCTGGCAGCTCAGTCCCGTCTGGGCCATGAGCACCCGTTGAGTGTGTGCTCCATGCCAGGCCCTGGGCACTGAGGATCCAGGGTGAGCAAGGGAGTCTCAGCTCTCAGAGTCTCCCAAGCTAAACAGCAAACTGTCCTGCCACAGGCAGCAGCAGTACGATGCACTACTTTAGATGGGACCCTGACAGGTTGGAAGAAGGCCCTGTACCTGTCCTGAAAGAATTGGAGAACCCTTCCCAGAGGAGGGGACATCTGAATGAAACCAGGCCTTCCTCCAGTCATGACCCAGCACGGCAACCTTCACCACATTCAGAGCCTGCTGGCCCTTTCTCATCCTTCCCATTCCTGTTCTCAGACAATTGCCATTACTGCTGAAGAAGCCTTTAAAAAAGAAAGTCCAGCAGTCATTTGAAGGAGTCCCTGGATGAAGCACGTGGTTTAATGCTCAGCTAGGAACTAAAAGGTTGGTGGTTCTGACTCACCCAAGGCACTTCAGAAGACCTGGAGGTTGGCTTCTGAAGTTCGGCACCTTGGAAGTCTTGTGGAGCACCACTGGCTAGCACCTGGTCTGTTGTTGTTGGTGGTAGTGGTGGGGTGTGTGTGTGTGTGTGTGTGTGTGTGTGTGATTGTGAAGAGGCCCTGAGAACCGAAATCATGGTCTCAAGGTCACAGTGATAGGCCAGATTGGCAATATGTAAGAAACAATTATATGTAAAAGAGAACTTTATATTAAGAAGTAATTATGCATCAATAAAACACCCCAGCCTGGTCCAGATCAAGTCCATCAGTTCAATGCTAGCCCATAAATTCCTCTTCAGACTCACACCACACATGCAATGATGCTGACTGCAGGAAGATCACGGGCCATTGAATGGAAAGTTCTATGGGTCCCGTGGCAGTGGAAGCATCTCCAGGCTGCCATCAGTGTGTGTGGCAGTCATGTAATCTCGTGTCAATTTCAGGATTGGGAGTGTAGGGGTGGAGCCTAGTCTGTCTATCTGGAGATAGTCAATGAGACCTCTGTGTGGGCATGGATTTCTCCTGAGAATTCTGGGAAATCCAGTCACCCTTGCAGGTGAAAGATTCACAACTCAGTCCCTTGGAGATGCTCCACTGACAAGACACAAGGCTGACTCCCTATGAGACATCCCAGAGGAGAAGCCACATGAGCTTACCCTGATGGAACCAGACCTCTGAAGCCAGAAAAGACACACAGAGACACTTTCCAATGTTGAGCTGCTCAAGAAACCACAGAGAGGCCCCTGCCAGTGCTGAGATGCTTCTATCACCACTGATACACAAGGCTCTGCACCCACTGATCTGTGATTGTCCTGGTGTTGCTGCATGTGCTTCCTAAGTCTAAAAAGGATTTATGGATTAGTATTGGACATATGGGCTAATATCAGACTTATGACCTTGAACTGGAATGGGCCAGGATGTTTTCTTGATGTACAGTTGCTCTTGTATATAAACCTTTCCCTTATATACATGTACATGTCTATGAATTTTGTTTCTCTAGTCTTCCAAGAATAACACAGTGTGACTCCATGTGGCTTGTCAACAGGAAGGTGAAGCAAAAAAGAGTATGTGTTCAGCCTGCAGGAAGAAAGATAGGAATTCCCAGAATCCTCAGAAGACCATGCCACACAGAAGCATCATTGGCCATGACAGACTAGACTCCACCCCTTCATTCAAGTTGACAGGAGATTATGTAACTGTTACAGTCACTCAGCTAGATCTGCAGGAAAGCATGGTACAAACTATAGATGAAGCTAAGCCCATGTGCTCTTCACTGCCCACTTCCAGTTATGGCGAGTCTTCAAGATAAATCTGCAAGGTAATCTTTAACACTCCCTCCTCTTTCCCCCGCATGCAGTGGTGCAAGTCCTCTTGAGAGTTGATCACATTTCACAGTTTGCACAGGGCTGTCACATCCCCCCTGCTCAGTCCTCACTGCAGCCCTAACTCCCAATGAACCCACAGAGAAGAACCCCGATTCTGGACCAGAGCCCACCCTTCTGTTGTGAGCAGGAAACTGAGAAATGGATTTTAGGAGTCACCCTTGTGGTTTGACACCCAACTGGAAAGTTGATGCGATGACTTGGGAGTGTCTAACTATGTCGTTGGCCTCTCCTTGTGTCTGCTTCCTGCTAATTCTTTCCGAAAATTGCCTGCTAAGGAGGAGGCATGAGTGGTTGACATGTGATGAGAGTGTGCCTCTGGAATGGGTTTTCTCTTTTCTGTCTTTGGGTCTCTCTCTCTCTCTCTCTCTCTCTCTCTCTCTCTCTCTCTCTCTCTCTCTCTCCCTCCATCTTTTTGCTTCCTCTGCTTCTCTTCTCCTCAGTCTAACCATCTTTTCTCCATCTTCATTTCCCTCTCCTTCCTTCTTTTCTCCCTCTTCCTCTGTTCCTCCTCTGTCTCCCCACCTCCCCATTTTCTCTCCACCATTCTCTCTATCTCCCTCTCTACACCCCACTCCCATCCTTTCTGTTTCTCCTCTCTCTTCCCTGCTTTCTCTTCTCAAGCTGGCTTCAGACATCCTGGAAGGTGCCCCTAACACTGCTCCCCAACTCAGGATGGACCAATGGCTACCTCTGGCTGGCCTCTCTGTGTCTTCCGCCTCCAGTTCAGGGACAGTGGGAGCAGGTAGAGAGCTGACAAGGAAATCCAACAAGCCCCCAAAGCTGCTCATGCCCTTGGAAAGACAGGAAAGGTACTTCCAGAGAAGAAACAAGTGGGAGACATCAGGGGTCATTGCATCCACCAAACATCTTGCTGGAGGAGATTGGAGACATTAGCCTGCTTCTGGAGCACTTATCATAGAGTCCAGGAGTGTCCACACAGTCCACTGAAGCCAGAGAGTGGTTGGTGTGGACAGAGAGACAGGAAGCCTGCCCTGGATTGGAAGCAAGGTGCTAGAAGTGCAGAGTTTCAAAGGACAAGAGCACCAAGCCTTCCTCCACTCTCTGGGTTCCAGCCCCACCTCGTCCCTGGGGGTTGAGGAGGCCTATACCACGAGCTTTCATCTCCGGAACCTTAGAGCCACACCTGTCACACAGGAGTACTCATTCTCCTCTCCTAGGGCAGTAGCCAGATTTTGTTCAATGCCACTCTCTCCTGGACACATTACAGGTGTCAGAACCATTCCCGCCATACGTCCTGTATGTCCTCCAAAGCGGAACCCCAGTTCCCATGGGAGAAGGTCTGGCATGAGCAGGCAATAGCAGGATGGGTACCTGTTTGTTCTGGGAATGAAGGAGCTCATGGTTAGACAGAGCACTTGCATTCGGATAATCTGAACATGGGTTCAAACCCCAACTATAACATTCATCAGAAGTACAAGTCAAACGCTATTAACTGTTAGGACCAACCAGCTATAGCTTTGGAGCAGAGGCTCCAAAGAGGACTCCCTGTACCTCCTCTCCTCCTTTTAACTGCTGGTTAACAGAGTAAGATTGCAGGCGAGAGAGAAGACAACCGGCAATCAGCTACAAGGATGGAGACTCACATGCATGTCAGAATCAGCTCACCATCCACCTATCACAGGAAGAGAAGAGTCACGATGTTTTCATTAACAGTGGATACAGTCATGCCTGGGTGTGCCAAGTTGTATTACTCTGGATAGACTAGACAACCACATTCATAAACACTCATATTTGTATAAGAAAGAGTTTTATATGCAAGAGCAATTATATGTTAAGAAAACAGCCCAGTCCAGTTCAAGGCCATAAGTCCAATATTAGCCCATATGTCCAATACCAATCCTTAAGTCCTCTTCAGACTCATGAAGCACATGCCATGACATCGGGACAATCATAGGCCAGTGGGCACAGAGTCTTGTGTATCCGGTGGCGTTGTGAGCATCTCAGCACTGGTAGAAGTCGCCGTGTGGTTTTTCCGGCTTCGTAGGTCTGGTTCCATCAGGGTAAGTCTAAGTGGCTTCTTCTCCGGGATGTCTCATAGGGAGTTGCCGTTGTGTCTGGTCAGTGGAGCGTCTCCAAGGGACTGAGTAGTGAGCCTCTCACCTCTAAGGGGGAAATACAGCCAGATTTCCCAGAATTCTCAGAAGGCCACGCCCACACAGAGGTCTCATAGGCTATCTCCAGATCGACAGGCTAGACTCCACCCCTGCACTCTTAATCCTCAAATCCAGATTAGGTCACTGCCACACAGGTGAATCACACCAAAAGTGCTGCTCTAAACCTTGGTGGGCTTCACTGTGAAACACTGTTGAAAGCAAATTCTGTTCTTGGGGTCTTTGAAAGGCATAGGAAGAACCTCTGCGTGCCCTGCCAAAGTTCAAAATGCATTAAAAAAGAATGAGCAGGTGGGACCCAAAAGATCACCTTTGCTACCTGAGAAAGCGGAGTTCGGTTTCTATCTGCTCAGGAATGGGCCTCCTAAAGAAGCCCTTGCGTGAGACCCTCTCACTGTGAGGTGACAGGCTGCCCTGGGTCAGAATTGGACTCCCTAACAATGTCCTAAGCATCCAGCCTCACCTCTGCCTCCCACCTCGTGTTGCAGCCACCGAGCTTTTAGACAGAACAAGCCTTCTGATGACCGTATGCCTTGACCTGATGTCCTTTGTCCTTGGGGTGCTCTTTCTTCCCGCCAGCTGACATATTTACACTCCTTCATTAAGACATGATTCATAGGTACCTTGCTCCAGAATCATACCCTGCCTATGAACTTGAGCTACCTGGGGGCCCTGGAATCCTTGCTTGGCCCTGGGGGAAGCCTGGGAATTTGTTTGTAGAGGAGGTCAGATATCAGCAAGCATTCTCTTTATGTTCAGTGTCATGCAGTGAGATCTTCATGTTGATACCCATCCAGTATTGACCCAGAAAACAGGGTGGGAATTGCACCAATGGGGTTGACTTGCCTTCCCCCCGAGAATGGGCATAACGCTTTCGTTTCTTTTTTAAATAGTTTTACTGATGTACAATTTGCATATAATACAATATCAGCGGATCACATATCAAGCAATGATGTAAACATGTTAACAAGAGTTGTGCAATCATCAACCAAGCAATTGTAGAACATGTTCTCATTATTGTACTCATTATTTGCTCTCCATCCCCCCCCCCCGCCACAACCCTAAGAAATATTACTCTATTACTGTCTCTCTAGATTTATCTATCCTGGATTTCATATAAAGAATGACATACCAACCATTCATATAAAGAATGACAAAACAGATTAAAAAAACCTCACTTGAAAAATAAAGCAGAAAATAAAAAGCTACAACAAATTTAAAGTGGGTTGAATGAGAAAGTGTTCAAGTTTAACCTAACTACATCTGCATGAGCTCACTGGCCAGCATACTGCCTGACATCCCTGGTCAATGGTCAGAGGGGAATTCAACAGAGACTTAATCCACATGGGAATGCTGCGAATGGATTTTTGGGCTTTCACTGTCATCCATACCCTTCTGAAAACCAGGTGCTCAGAATGTAAGCTCTGATACAGTTCCCGCCTCTAGTCTTGGATTTTATTATTTACAATCCTTGGTTCACGCAGGCTGGTGTGCTTCTTCCATGTGGACTTAGGTGATACCTCACTAGATGACAGCTTGTTGTCAAGGAAACCCTTAGCAATCCCACCATTTCTATTTCCTGCGTGAGCACTTGTGTGTCCCGATGGAAAGAGTAGGCCTGTACTTTGTAAAGTTGCAGCCACACTCTTGGGGTGTAGGCATTTTCCAGATGTGTGCCATTATTTGTGCTCTGTCTGGTAATGGAGCTTCATAGCCCTAGTCTAGAGTCTCTCTCTCACGTGCCCTTAATAAGCCCAACACCCACTAGAGACCACACAGCAGAAATAACTCTTAAATTTTTATATAAACCACAGAAAGTCAAGGGATTGGCAGATGTAGAATGCTGAGCACAGTCCCTGGTCCCCATCCAACCAGTTGCTAGCTGAGTCAACTCTGACTCGTGGCAACCCTGTGCCGGTCAGAATAGACCTGAGTAGAGATCTCTGTGGCTGGTTTTTCTGAAGTTGGTCACCAGGCTTTCTCCTGAGGTGTCTCTGGATAGATGCAGATCCCCAACCTTTCGTTTAGTGGCCGTTGTGGGTTGAACTGTACCCTACCAAAAAGATGTGTTGTAAACTCTAACCCTGTGGCTCTGATTTCATTTGGGTCTAGGATTTTTGTTATGTTAATGAGATCACCTAACCAATCACTTTTTAGTTGCAAGAGAGCAGATTGGGCCTAGAAGCAAGCCAGCCCAGATGGAGGATTATAGATTCCATACCCTGTGAGATCTCTGAGGAAGTAAGGAACAGGAGCTAAACAGAGACAAAGACCTTCCTCTAGTGCTGATCGAGAAAGGCTTCCCCAATAGCCAGTGCCTAAATTCAGACTTCTATCCTCCTAGACGACAAGAAAACAAATTCCTGAGCCTTCAAGACATCCCCTTGTATTATTTCTGTTCCAACAGCAATCAGAAACATACATTGGAATGTGTTTGGCCACCAGGAAAGTCACCTGCTACATTTTGTTGATGTTATTGGGCACCATCAAGTGAGTTCTGCTCCATAGTGACCCTATGCACAACAGAACAAAATACTGCTCAGTCCTGCACCACCCACACCATTGTTCCTATGCCTGAGCCCATCCCTGCAGTTACTGCGTCCTTCTATCCACCTCCTGGAGGGCCGTGCTCTTTTCCACTGCCCCTCTACTTTACCAAGCAGGATGCCCTTCTCCAAGGACTGGTCTCTCCTGACAACATGTCCAAAGTATGTAAGATGAAGTCTTGCCATCCTTGCCAGTGGCAGTAGAGGTATCTCTTTCCTCATCGGCAGGGGTCTCCGTGTGGTTCCTTCAGCTCCAGAGTGCTGATTGCCATCAGCCTGTCTCCATCTGGCTTGTCAATGAGGATATCTCACAAGGACTGAGCAGAGAGAGAGTGTATCTCTCACCTCCAAGGAGGAATGCAGGAGTTCCCAGAATGCCCAGAGTAGGTCATGCCCACACAGAGGCCTCTCTGGCTGTGATCTGATTCACAGGCTAGATCCAGATTATGTAACTGCCACAGCATGCCAATTATCATTTTAGGTCTACAACATCACAAGTATAGTGCATTTGCTGTCATCATTGTCAGATGTTATTGAATCAGGTCCCAGTCACAGAGATACTCTGTACCAAGAAACTGAACACTACTCTGCCCAAAATGATTTTAGCAACTATCGCGTCAATCTATCTGGTCAGGGGCAGGGGAGGGGAGAGGGGGGCTGCCTATTTTTTGCTGCCCATTCCCTTTACCAAGCATGATGACTTTTCCCCAGAACTGGTCCCCCCTCTTCCTCCATGTTCAAAGTACAGGAGACAAGGTCTCTCCAGCCTTGTTTTTAAGGAGCATCCACAAGAACGCCAATCTGTTGTTTGCAATTCTCCAAATGCTGTGCCTCAAGGATTTGGGGACCCAGTAGTCTATTTTCGGAGAAGCATGCCAGCTTGCTTACAGATACAGCGAGGGCCTAGCACCCTGACTGGCATTGGAGCTGAGTCACAGCAGATATTTGGAAAACAAATAGTGTGGTGTTTGACTTTGGTGCTGAAGAATTCACAGGCCTTTGGCAAGCACAGAAGCAATCACAGACCTTACCTCAAAGGAGGCTGGGGGCATGGTAAGGGATACAAACACTTGCATTGTCACATGAATTGTCCTCAGGTTGATTTTGATTCATCGTGACTCCCTGCATTGTCGTGGAGAACAGCTGGGAATTTCCTACCAGTGACCTTTAGGCAACTGACCACCAAGCAATTTCTGCCAGGGTGCCTCTGGATGGTTTTGAAAAGCCATTCTTTCAGTTGGGGCCAATAGTTTGATCCCACTGAAATGAGGGTCCTCTATGGCCTACAGGAAGTTGTACTGGTTAAGAGCTCAGCTGCTAATCCAAAGATGGGTGGTTCACATCCACGGATGGCTTTATGGGAGAAAGATGTAGCCATCTGCTTTCATAGAGATGACCACCTACCTCGTAGATCCTGTGGGGCAGTACTGCTCTGCTGCATGGGGTCCCTTTGGGTCCAAATTGAGTCGGTGGCACCCACAACAGCAACTTTAAGATATTGTGCTGCAATAAATGAAAACAAACCACTAATGTAGAGGGATCTCAAAAATGCTGTGGTGAGCAAAAGGAACCAAACACGAGAGAAGTCCCTATATATGAAACGTGATGACAAGATCAACCGATCTACAGGGAGAGAACACAGATAAGCAGGTGCCTGGGACTGGAGGCACGAGAGGTGACTGAAGTGGGCCGCTTTTTTGGATGATGAGATTTGGATCCTAATCTTGACTTGGGTAGTGGTCCTATTTGCCAACATATGGAGCTAAGCACTTTGAACCCTAGCTTTTATTGCTTGTAAACCTTATTTCATGTAGTTGTTGTTATTAGGTGCTGTGCTGTGCTGGGTTGTGTTCTCTACAGAAACAAAGTCAGTGACATTTGTATGTGCTGTGCATACGAAGAGATTTATTTCAAGAAATGGCTTACACAGTTGCAGAACTAGAGGAGTCTCCTCAAGTTCTGCTCAAGTCGGGCATCTCCTGACACAGAGATGCTGATGAACAGGAGTCAGGATGAAGACACAGAAATAGAAGCAGGTATGGGCTGGGAGATGGAGGAGTCCAAAGACAACTACATAAATCCACCATAGGTAGTGCAATGATGGCTCCTGCAATGCACAGGTGGTGCAACCGAAGATCGAAGAACCAGTTATAAGATTCGGCTCCAGCAGAAGGTGAAAGATTAAAGGGAATTTGACTCCCCTCCATCTTCCTCTCTTATATGAAAAGGCTTGCAATGTCAAGATGGTATCATCAGAGTGCAACACATTTGATACGTTGAGCTTACCCTGGAGTGTCTAGTTGACCTAATCCCAAGCCATTCCAGGTGCTCATGAGTCCATTCTGCCTTATAGTGTCCGACACCCTTCCTGGTCCTATGCCGTCCTCATAAGCATTGCTAGGTTTGGTCCCTTGCTGTAGCCACTTTGTCTTCAATCCATCTTCTTGAGATGATTCCTCTTTTTTGTTCACCATTTGCATGACCCAGCAAGATGCCCTTTTGTTATATCTGGTTCCTCCTGATGACATGTCCCAAACATATGAGACAAACTCTCACCCTCCTCTTTTCTAAGAACCATGCTGGTTGGACTCTTCCAAGGCAGATTCATTTGTTCTTCAGGTAGTCCACAGTATATGTCACATTCTTTGCCAGCACCAGATTTTGAATGCATCAGTTCTTCTCCTGCTTTCCTGGTTGGTGGTTCAGAATGCTTTAAAAAAAGTTGCCTACTGCCACCAGTCAATTCGAACTCCTCGTGACTCTGTCGAATGCAGTAGATCTGAAAATTAAAGAAAGCAACTCCTCAAAAGGGAAGGGTCAGACTAGAGGAGGTCTAGTTTGGACTCTAAGAGATCAAGCCTGCCAGGTAGAGGCCCCTGCTGTACCCACCAGAGAGGACATGCTGGCCAGGGCCCCCTTTCCTCTAGTTGCTCTTTGCTTGGAATCTCTGTCCTGCCTGTGTGCACTCAGTCCAGCCAGCTCCAGCTCTTTTCCAGGCAATAAACCAAGATAGGGTGTGGGTTAGGCAGTAGGAGACCTCAGGCATGAGTAGGCGTCTCAGAGCTTAGCTCATGGTGAGATCAAAATGTCAGCACCACCCCAGAGGGCTGGGGGCACCATGACCCCACTGCCTGCTGGGGTCTGCTGACCATGATTCACGAGGCCAAGTAGGCAGTGGCATGGGCGTGGGATGACGGCGACATTTAGGATGTGGCCTTCTTTTGCTGACCATTAGCAAACATGCCAGACACAGGAGAAAGAGGACAAGGTGGATGTTTTGTCCTCCAGTGAGTTTGCAAGGCTCATCATAGTGATACTGATGGTAATGATAATGGATAGGAAGACTAGCAGTAGTAACCATTACAGTAACAGCCCAAGCCAGTGGCTGTCAATTCTGAGTCATGGCACCTGTATATATAACAAGAGTAGAACTGAACCTCCATGGGCTTTCTTGGCTGTCACTATTTAAAAGCAGATTGTCAGCCCTTTTTCTGAGTCACTGCTAGATGGGTTCCAATAACCGACCTTCAGTTTAGTAGCCGGGAACAAACCATTCATACCACTCTGCGACTTAAAATCCACAGCCACCCAGTCTGTTCTGACTCATTGTGACCCTGCAGGACAGAATAGAACCATCCCTGTTGTTTTCCAAGACTGTCACTCTTAATGGGAGTAGGAAGCCTCCTCTCCTTCCTGTGGAATGGTTGGTGTCTTCAAACTGCAGGCCTTGCTGTTAGCAGCTTGTGGTGGTTACATTTTATGTCAATTTGCACCTGTGTGAATGTATAGGGGTGGAGTCCAGCCTATCAGTCAGGGTATAGCCTGATGACACCTTCTTGGAGGTGTGACCTTTTTATAAGAGACTCAATTCACTGCCATCAAGTCTGACTTACAGAGACACTCTAGAACCGGGTAGAAATGCCCCGGTGAGTTTCTGAGACCTTCCTCTTTAGGGAAGTGAAAGCCCCATCTTTCTCTCTCAGAGCTGGCTGGTGGTTTCCAACTGCTGATGTTACAGTTCACAGTCCTACTGTGACCCCTACAGCACCAGAGCTCCTTGGACAAGAGAAACATTGGGAATTTCCCTCTCCTGCCCCTTCACCTTCTCCTCCCTGGGACTGTGTGTCTGCCTCCAGGGACGCCCCCCTGTGAGGCTTCAACCTGAAGAACTGTCTGCAACCCGACATGTGCTCACCGACCTTGGATCGATGGGAGTGTACCCACTCACTTGTGGGTTCTGGGGGATCATCCTGTTTCCTGCTTCAGTTTTCTGAGTCATCTGTCTGCAGCTGTGTGAGTCTGAAGCTAGCGTTGGACCCATGGACTTGATGGGCTGGGTTGGGATGCGTTCTTGCTATAGAAGTGATAAAGAGTTCCTTCGTATACAACTGTGAGTCATAGACTCTCACAGGACCAACCCCACAGGGAGACTAGATGTTTGTCTGCCAGTCTTCGCTCCTGTCCCTTCACCACCTCCTCCCCAGCAACCTTCTCCCCCAAACAAACCCACTGCTATTGAGTCAATTTTCACTCGTAGCAACCCCCAAAGTCAGGGTAGAACTGCCCCCTGTATGTCTGAAGCTGTAATACTTTACAGGGGTCGACATTCCCCTCCAGTGACTGCTAGCTAATAACTCAGCACGTTTCTGGTCCTCTCTTAAGTATGTTACACTCATGACCTCAGTGAGTCCTTGTAACAATTCTGTGACCCAGATACCGCCACAATCCTCATTGGGGAGACAAGAAAATTCAAACACAGAGACACCAAGTAACCAAAGTCTCACAGGCAGAAGAGCAGGGCTGGCAGCTAACCCTAGAACCCATAAAAAGCAGATTTCCCACATCCCGCCCCTCAACACACCCAAACTGGAAACTGGACCTCAGAAGCAGACATGTTGACAGAAGAGCCCAGTGACTGTAGAGGTGCTGGGGCACAGGCAGCTTGAGGATGGTATCTCCTGACTTCTGCCTCCTTAGTCTTGCTCACGGGCCCCCCTGGGCAAACCTAAATTACCCTGGAGTCCTAGCTCCAGAGCTGTCTGGGAAAGGAGTTGGATTTTTGCCTCATCTGGACAGAAGACTTGGGCATATTAAAGGGAGCGCCGAGATGCTGAAGACCATACGACCTGTGGTACTTAGATGATTTTGTCAACTTGAATTTTTGAGTTTTACAGTTTTATTGGCACAAGGAATCAACATATCATACAATTCAATGTCAACTTGAATCTTTATGCATGTGTAGAGGTGGAATCCAACCTGCCGACCAGGTCACAGCTTGATGACGTCCCCTTTGGGGTGTGGCCTTCTTATATGAAGTCACTGGGAACCTCCCTCTCTGTCTTTATGTCCCTCCACCTTCCTGCCCGCTGCAACACTGTCTCCCTCTTGAAACAGCCCCATGTGGACTTATCAACCCTCAGAGCTGCGGGCACCCTGCCAATGTCCCCACCCACCTTGGATCCATAAGATTCTGCAGCCACTGGTCGGTGTGTCACTAGCCTCCAGCTGTGTGAGTCTGAAGGGGGTCCTGGCTTACATCAGACTCGTGGCCATGAGTTGGGCTGGGCTGGGCTGCCTCCTTGTGACATAGATTATTTATTGATACAAAGCTCTTTCATATATACATGTATGTGTGTGTCTCTAGAGTTCTTTCTTTCTCTAGACAAGCTAACATCCAACCCCAAGAGGCAGCTTTGGGGTGGGGGTGGGATGAACTGGTGCATGACTGTAGAGACACTGCCCAGGGTATTGGGAAGGACTCTTGGATAACAAGTAGCCAAAAACCCCAGCACCACCCCGGGGATTCTACTTAAGACACAGAGAGAACTCTGCAGATGATAAACACGGGGCCTAGGATGTCACAGAGCCAGGAGACCCAGTCAGGATTTTCCCCTCCTCTCTGATCTCAGCCCCACTCTACTCACCCAGCTCCTCTCTCTAGATGGGGCATCTCTCCTTCGCAGCCCCACCCAGTAAGAGGAGTAGTAGACTTTCACAGGACCCACCTCATAGAGAGACTTGATGTTGGTCTGCTCGTCTTTGCCACTATCCCTCCACCAGTTCAAAGTTCCCAGGGAAGATACTTCCTTAAGGGTCTGCCTGAGATCACATCTGTACAGTCTTGTGCAGTCAGAACATATACCAAAGAACAACTGCCTGTCCACTTCCCCATCTGTCCCTGGCCACTAAGGATGAAGGTGGGTAGTTCAGATGGCGGTGTTGAGAGCTGTTGGCCCATAGTTCCCAGAATACACCCACTACCTACCATCAGCCGCCTTGATCAGAGCCCAGAGAATTTTCAAATTGCTCCCATGTGCAGAGATGTTGACATGAAGACCTCCAATGCCAGATGAGGGATTGCGTCTGTTCATCCAGCCTAGGCCTTGTAAGGCAGCAGACCCAATCACTCTCTGCACACACCCATGGTCTATGGTTTATTTCTGGATCCTTTCTCACTCAGATTGTTTTTTTTTTTTTTTTTGCTAAAGTCTTGGCTCTTTGGTTATCTCAGTCCTTCCATTTGGCTCTGCAGAGTAATTGTCAGTCCTTGAATTTCACAGTATAAATATATTTTCTCCCATCCGACCCTGGCTGTGCTTGGCCTGTAATAATATAATACTGCTCCTTCTTTACCAGAGTGCACTCTTGAGACCCATTGTCTGCAGCCTCAGAACCCAGCCTCCTGCACCCTGGGTCAGCATCCTGCCTGGGCCAAACCCAGATGTCCAGGATGGGAGTTCCATGAGCATTGCAAGTGACCCTGAGCATTTGTATATGGACTGTACGATTGTTGGTTCATCCTTTTATGAACTTGTGTTCTACACCAAGCCCCGTGCCTGGTCCTGCATCATGGAGAAGAACAATATAAGGTTCTTGCCTTCTACAAGGCCACAGACATACAGAGGCTGAGCTCCAGCAGGCGTTACCCATGTCACACTTTGGATAACAATCAAGAGCCAACTTCAAGGGTCCGGACAGCCAATGGGGAAGTCGCCATAACCACGAATGTCAGAGATAATTCTGGTCCTGGCATAGGAAGCTAGAAGATAAGAAGTCTTTGTTTGGTCCTTCTCCATGGGTACAATGAGGTATTCATGGAGTTCCCCTCGGGACTTGGGAAGCATTTTAGGTCTAAGAAAGGCCCGTGCGTCATTATAATTGTATAATATGGCTGCCCTCTTTCCGCCCCACCCGTTGACATATCCTGGTCAAGCAAGATAAAGTTGTGTTGATGCCACTGGTTCTGCTACTACCATCAATCAAGCACCCTTTCACAGGTTTTGCTTTGACCTCAAAGATCTGGGTATTTGGGGACCACTTCACTCCATGACCCTCAACTTCCCACCTTCCTCCTCTGCATAAAAGGGACAACTTGGCCAGCCTATGTTTAGAGCATGGCTGGAAGGCAACACAGTGTGGTGAAAAGAACATGAGCTCAGGGATTTAACCAGGCTGAGCCGGTGTACTTAACAGCTGAGATGGTCTTGGCACTACACACCACCTCTCTGAAATCAGGTTTTGGTTTGAATTTGGCTTTGTCTGACGTGCATAGCAAGAGCTGCAGAAACAGTTCCATTGAGCTAATGGCAGGATGAAATGAACTACTTGTTAAATCCCTAGCATGTGGTCCCTGGTGCTTAGTAGGTGTTCAATAAATATGCTTTCTGATGAAGCAGATAGCTTCATCACTTGTGGCCCCCACTTGTACGCCACAGCTGATCTTCAAGGAGCAGATCCACCCATGTGAAATGACATCATCTGTGGAAAGGACAGTCCGAGGACATTGGAAAGCAAGTTGTTGGGAAGTCAGCTTTAATTCTACAGGACCCCAAGTGTGTCAGAGTAGAGCTGTGAGTTGCAGGGTTTGCAATGGCTGGTTATTCAGAAGTAGAGTGACAGAACTTTTGTCCTAAGGATTCCTAGATGGACTGGCACCACCAACATTTCTGTGAGCAACCAAGATGCTAGGTTTTTGTTAGCCCCTGTTTTACAGAGAAGATAAGGAAACATAGAGAGATGGAGGGATGCATCTGTGGTTACAAAGCTGGAAAGCAGTGGAACTGGACTTTGAACCTGTCTTTTCTGCCCTGGAGCCTGTATCTTGCCCCTTCTCTGCAACCTGAATCATCTTGCCCAGCTATGTGTGCACATGTCATCGCTAGAATGAAGGTCATAGAAAAGGAGGTCAGAGTAGAAATCTGCCAGGTTTGAGACTCACTTCCCAATGAATGGTGACTGTGAGCAGGTCACTCAGGTTCCTTATTTGAAAAATGGAACCAACCATTCACGGTGGCCTCAAAAATTCTTGTGCCAAGCCAGTTGAATACATGAATTCAATAAGTGTTGGTTGCAGGCCTGCTGTGTGTGAGGTACTGGCCTAGGTAAGTCCCAGGGAAGAAACACGGGCATGATAGGTCTCTAGGTAGATCCCTGCCTTATAGTCTACTGAGAGAATAAGGCTCTGTGCTTGGAAGTGCTTCCCAAGCAGGGGTATTAGAATTAAGAATATAGACATGTTTGTAGCTCTGTCATTGCTCTTAGCTGTCATCAAGTTGGCTCCAACTCTGCCTGGCCCTTACACATGACCAAACAAGGCGCCACCAAACAAGTCCTGCACCTCTCTGTGATCATTCTCATGTGTGAGTCTTGCCTGTGGCCAGTGTGACCACCCAGCTCACTGAGAGTTTCCCCAGAACAACAACAAGAGCTAGCATTAGTATGCACGGTCTCTGGGTCACTATGCTAAGCTCTCAGCACGGGTTTTCTCCACACGCCTTCAAAGACCTGCACATGGGCATTATAATTAGCTCTTATTTCACTCGGAGGATAACTGAGCCTCGGGGAGGTGGATGAACAGACCCAAGTTAGACAGTTCGCTCTGGAATAGAGTTCACTACCAAGTCCAGGCATTCTGCCTCCAGAGCTTACAGCCTTCAATAACATGGTACACTACCTCACTACAGCAGCTTCTTTTACCTCTGGGGGCTTGTGGAAAAGGAGTCCTGATGGTGTAGTGGTAACTCATTGGGCTGGTAACCTCAAGGTCGGCAGTTCAAAACCACCGAGGCACCTTGAGAGAAAGCTGGGGCTTTCTACTCCTGTAAACTGTCACAGTCCCAGAAACACACAGGGCATTTTTTTGGTCTTCAGTTTTATTATTTATGATTCTTAGATTATACAGACTGGTATACTTTAAAAAATCATTTTATGGGGGCTTATACAGGTCTTATCACAAACCATCAATCCATCCATTGTGTCAAGCACACTTGTACACTTGTTGCCATCATCATTTGCAAAACACTTTCTTTCTACTTGAGCCCTTGGTGTCAGCCCCTCATTTTTCCCTCCCTTTCTTCCTTCCTTCCTCCCTCACGATCCCTTGATAATTTATAAATTGTTATTATTTTTTCATGTCTTACCCTGACCAATGTCTCCCTTCACCCACTTTTCTGTTGTCCATCGCCCAGGGAGAGGGTTATATGTAGATCATTATGATCAGTTCCCCCATTCTCTCCCATCTTCTCCCTGCCCTTCTTGGTATTGCTACTCTCATTATTGGTCCTGAGGGCTTTATCTGTCCTGGATTCCCTGTGTTTCCTGCTCTTATCTGTACCTGTGTACATCCTCTAGTCTACCTAGATTTGTAAGGCAGAATTGGGGTCATGATAGTAGGGAGGGGGGAAGCATTAAATAACTAGAGAAAAGTTTGTATGTTTCATCAGTGCTCTATTGCACCCTGACTGACTCATGCCTTCCTTGTGACCCTTCTGTGAGGGGTTGTCCAATTATCTGCAAGATGGGCTTTGGATCTCCACTCAGCAATTCCCCTCATTCACTTTGAGATGATTTTTTGTTCTTTGATGTCTGATCCCATATATACTTCATGATCACACAGGATGGTGTGCATCTTCCATGTGGACTTTGTTGTTTCTCAGCTAGATGGCCACTTATTTATCTTCAAGCCTTTAAGACACCAGACACTGTATCTTTTCATAGCTGAGCACCATCAGCTTTCTTCACCATGTTTGCTTATGCACCCATTTTAGCTTCAGCCATCCTGTTGGCAAGGCGAGCATCACAGAATGCCAGGTTTTTAGAACCAAGTATTCTTGCAATGAGGGAGTACTTGAGTAGAGGCCCCATGTCCATCTGCTACTTTGATAGTTAACATATAAATATGTGTACATAGATCTACTTCCCTATCATGATATATAAATATATTTACATACCTGCACTTAGGCCTCTAAATGTCCTTTGCCTCCTAGTTCTTTCCACAATTTCCACAGGGGAAAATCTCCCCAGTCCTAAAGAGTCCCTGTGAGTTGGCATTGACTTGTTGGCAGTGATGGTTTTTTTCAGTTTGGTACTTTTATTGCAGTAATACATATGCCAGGAAGCACTGTAGGCTCGTGTAGAAAGAAAATGCTTTCAAAATGATGATGGAAACATATGTACAAATGTGCTTAACACAATGGATGGATAAATGGATGGTGATAAGAGTTGTAAGAGACCGTAATAAAATTATTGGGGGGGGGGTTGTTTTTTTTTCAAGGAGCATTTAGCTTTTGTTCAAGGTATGGAATTTAGCCCTTAAGTCTCCATCCACCACAAGGTCCAGCCTGGCCTGGATCCTGCACCTATTGTAGCTCAGAAACTGGCTCTTCTCTTTGTGGCATTCGCTGGCTAGGACTCCCCGCCATGGCGGTGACCTCACCACTGGCCCTACCACTGCCCTTGCCAAGCCAAAAGCCTGGGTTGTGTCCTGTGCCTAAAAGCCTAACCATGAGCCTTTATGAAGCTGTATCTTTCTGAGAACTTCCTGGGCATGACCTCACTTGTCCTCTATGTGCTTCCTCAGAAATCATGGCCAGGAACCACATCCCAGATTTATAGATCATCAGGGAGCTGGGAGCTCCAGAAATTAGCAGCAGCTTTCTCTAGGCTGCCCAGGAAAGGTGGGGCTGAGATCTCCCCAACACCCAGATTCCCCGAACCCCTGTCCCAAGACAGTATCAGAAACCATCATGGCCAGCGGACACCAGCCACAAGGCAAAGGGCAACCAAGGCGTCCCACGCAGGAGACTTGCGCTCCCCTCTTACCCCAGAGCCCTTTCTCCGCTGCTTTCATCCTGCCACTGTGCCGTTAGTTATTGACCAGTGACTATGTGCCGGGAGTTGGGCGAGGCACTAGGATGTCCCGGAGGACAGAGGAAGGCAGACCTGCTACCTTCCGACCGTCATGAACTCTCTGAGCAGCAGGGAAGACAGCCGGCTAGCAAGTACTAATCACAATACTGGTTGAGTCTTACAAAAGGATCTTCACACACGTCCCAGGAAACAGAACCCCAAGTCAAGCCCATTGCCGTGGGGCTGGTGCAGCAATAGGACCCAGCAGAACTGCTCCTGTGGGGTTCCGAGAGAGACTGTGTCTTTCCAGAAGCAGTGGGCACATCTGTCCTCCCGGGAGACACCTTCGGTTCGCAGCTGAGGATGTCACCAGCCCACCAGCAGGGCCCCTTCGCCTTGCTCAGGGGGGGCCAACATGCTGATTTGGAAAGTGACCTTGAGGGTGATTCTTAAAGATGAGGGAGCTTTGCCAGCAAAGGTGGGATGAGAGATGTTCCCGGCAGAGGTGCTGCATGAGCAAGGAGAGGGGCCCTCCTTCCAGGAGGAGGAGAGGGTCCAAGAAGCAGTGGCAGTCGAGGTGGCTGGTGACAAGATAAAGGGCAGAAGAGGCTGGCTGCACGACTGTATAACACATCCCCCCCCCCCCCAGATGGTGCAGGGTGCACAACGCGTGCTTGTCAGGTGTCAGTGTGTCGGCTCCAACCCATAGCGACCCTGTGCAAAACAGAGTGAAACACAACCTGATCCTGCACTGTCCTCACCATCTGCCTCAGGCCTGTGGTTGCAGCTGCTGGGTCAGTCCATGGCATCGAGGGCCACCTTCTCTGTCGCTGCCCCAAGCATGATGTCCTTCTCCAGGGACAGTTAGATCTTTAAAGGCAGTCAGATGAACTCTCTCCATCCTTGCTTCTAAGGAGGCTCCTGGCCACAGTCCATGGTGCCCTCAAGGCTCTTCTCTGGATCCACCCACACTCTCAAGTTCCCAGTTCCCACAGGTCAGAGGCCTGGACATGGTCCAGCTGGGTCTGCTGCTTCAGACCCTGGCAGGTTGCCATCGCTCTGTCACCCGGACTAGGCTCTTCTCTGGAGACCTGGATGAGGACACACTGCTAAGCTCCAGAGACACTAACTCAGAGGGAGTTGTTCTCCCCTTCCCTCTGCAGAGAAGGAAAGGAGAAAGGGAGGCTTCCAGAGGGTATGCAGCTTGGCCCAGGTGTCCCAGCAGGTGGGCAGAAGGGAAGGCATCGGAGGTAGATGCACACCCCACTATCCCACAGCACAGAGGCACGGGTCCTGTTCCATACCCCCACTGTAAATCCACTTCTCCTCTCTTACTAGAGAAAGGAGACTGCCTCGCACGTCAGTGAGAGAGATGTGGGGAACCTGTGCTCACTGATTCGGGGGCGGAAGCGTGGACACAAGCATCAATGCGCTTCCTAAAACAAGGTCGACTGGCGTGAGAGTTACCAAACACGTGGCAGCAGGCCAGCCATCCCTTAGAGTACAGTCCCCAGTAGCTCCAGAGGGTCCCCCAAAGGTGCTTCTCATCTCCCCCCAGCTGTCATCACATGTGATCATCACGAACAAATGCTTCCCACCCCCAGCCAATCGCCCTCGTGGTTGCTTAGAGTTGAATCAATCAAACTCTTTCAACTCATGGTGATCCTGTCAAGGTCAGAGAGGACGAGAGGGCTTCGTTGGCTTTCCAGTGACTGATGTTTCACACGGAGGTCACCAGACTTTCTTACGAATATCTTATGGGTGGACTTGAACCTCCAGCCTTTTGGCTAGTAGCATGGCGAGGTAACTGTGTGAGTTCTGCCCTGATTCCCATGAGCAACCAGGGTCATGCTTTTGCACCCAGGCCGGGGAGCAGCACCCAAGACTGCCCATTCCATCACTTCTTCACTCATAAGGGGACAGCTACGGGATGTGCTAGGTGCCATTCTCAGGCCGGGAGACCGAAAGGTGAACAAGATCGATCCAGAAGCACGCTTTGGCCTTGGGGAGCTTGGTGTTTGCACATCAGCATGAGGAACAGACAGCCAACAATCCCTAAAGAGATGGACGAGAGAGGCTCAGGTCGAGACAAGCACTATAAAGATCATATACTTAGACGTACCCCAAGAAAGGCAAAGCATACACCATGTGTGCCCCATCCACATCTCCCCAGCCTGCCCTTGAGATCACGTGTCCCTGGAATGGTCAGCTCCCTGGTGCACCACACACAGGATACCTCCTCAAGTGCCTGTGTCTCTGTTTCTCTGAGGGCGTCCTCTGGTCCTCTGGGCTAAAGCTGCCGGGGGGCAGGTGCCCAAGGATCAACCCTGTAACTTGTACACCCCTCAGGGGACAATCCTCAGGCTTGTTCCACACAACACTCCACAAGTCCTCATTCGCCATGCGCCTCCATTGCCCTCAGTGCTAACTGGCTCAGTACCTCAAACACTGAAGGCAAACTCACTACCACTGAATTGGTGCTGACGCATAACAGCTCTACAGGACAAGGTAGAATGATTCCTGTGAATGTCCGAGACTGTCACTGTCTATGGGAATAGAAAGTCCTGCCTTTCTCCCATGGAGCAGCTGGTGGTTTTGAACTGCTGATCTTGCAGTTAGCGGCTCAGTGCATAACCACTCTGCTACCTGTGTGATTGTGTCCAGGCCTGTCTCACTCTCCCAACTTTTTCCCTTGTGCTTCCTGCGGTCACTTTCCCAATAAACTACTTATTGCACATCTTTCTCCATTTCCTCCCCTCCACTTCTTTATTGATTTTTCTTTTGACAGAGAGAATATTTGTGGTAGTTACAGAATCTGGTGTCAATTTGAGAGGATTAGGAGTGAAAGGGTGGAGTCTAGTCTGTCAATCAGATCATAGCTCATGAGGCCTCTGTGTGGGCTTAGCCTTTTCCTGAGACTTCTAGGAAATGTGGTACTTCCTCCTTGGAGGCTGGAGACACCTTTCTCTCTCTCTCACTCTCTCTCGCTCTCTGCTGATTTCCTTGGGAGACATTGCAGCTGACAAGACACATGGAACTACCCTACTGACCTAAGCCAGATAAGTTACATGGTTGCAACCAGACCTCTGAAGTCTGGGAAGCCATAGAGAGACCCCTGCCAGTGCTGAGATGCTTATAACACCACTGGATCCAAAGACTTTCTACCCATTGGCCTGTGATCATCCTGCATTTGGCTTCATTGCATGTGTTTTGTGAGTCAGAAGAAGTCTTTATAGCTTGGTATCAGACATATGAGCTAATATCAGATTGATGGCCTTGGATTGGACTGGGTTGGGATGTTTTCTTAATGTGAAATTACCCTTTATATAAAACTCTCTCTTCTATACATACGAGTGTCTCCTTGAATTTGTTTCTCTAGCCTACCCAGACAAACACAACATTCAGTTTGTCCATCTTTTTATTCTACTGGAATCAACCACCCGCCTCAATAGAGGCAGCCGTGAAGACATCCAACAAGCTGTGCACCAGGCCGACCTGCTGCAGGAGACCTCGACACAGTTTTCATAAGCTGCGATGTCACTTGGACAACTAAGATGCATCTTTCCCAAGCCATGCTATTTACAATCATCTCACACACACGTGATAGCTGAGCAGAGAATGAGAACAAAGAAAAAGGAGACGGAGCATGTTAGAGGATAGTATTGAATATCCCGTGGACTGCCAGAACACCTAAATCCATCCTACTAGAAATTCAGCTGGCATGCCCCTCCAGTGACTTGCTCACCTAGAACACATCATCAGGAAAGACTAGTTGCTAAGACAGGCCACCATGCCTGAGAAGGTAGAGAGTTGGAAAAAACTCAGGAATCATTCAGGGAGGAGATGAGCTGGTCAAGGTACAGTGTAGTAACAATGAAATAAGCAACTTTCCTCTAGTTCTCAAATGCTTCCTTTTACCCACTATCATGATCCCAACTTACCTGACAAATCTAGCTAGACCAGGGGATGTACCTGAGGAATTCAGGATAGATGATCCATTCAGGACTAGTGGTGGGAGTGGTGATACCAGCAGGGTGAAGGAATGGTCGAATAGAAAGGGGGAACCAATTTCAGGGATCTACATATAACCTCCTCTCTGGAGCACCGACAATGGGGAAGTGAGTGAAGGGACACATCGGACAGTGTACGACTTGAAAAACTAACAACTTGTAAATTATTAAGGGCTCATGGGGGAGGAGAGGAGGGAGAGAGGGGAAATACGGGGAGCTGAGACTGGGGGTCTAAGTGAAGGGAAGATGTTTTGAGAGTGATGATGGCAACAAGTGTGCAAATGTGGTCTGCATACAATTGATGTATGTATTGATCATGATGTATGAGTTGTATGAGTTGTATGAGTCCCCAGTAAAATGATCTATTAAAATAAAGGAAGGGAAAAAAGGAACTTATACCAAGGGCTCAAGTAGAAAATATTTATAAATGAATATGGCAACATGTGTACAAATATTCTTGATACAAATGTTACAAGAGCTGTATGAGCCCCCA
The DNA here is from genome assembly GCA_004026705.1 of Nesogale talazaci. Lineage (NCBI taxonomy): Eukaryota > Metazoa > Chordata > Mammalia > Afrosoricida > Tenrecidae > Nesogale > Nesogale talazaci. Next base: position 134,611 of record PVJH01002781.1, read on the forward strand.
ATTAAATCATTGAGGGAAAAAAAGAAGAAAACTAACTTGGGAATCCCTTGGAGCAATGGATGACACGGGTCACCCCATCACGCTCCCACATCGCAGTGTTCAAAGCGCACGCAGACCTGGCATACTCCTGGCTCCCTGAGGCCCTCTGCTAGGATCAGAGAGCAGAGGAAAGGAAGCTTGGGGTTGGGAAGGAGACAGACGTATCAAGCAAGGCTGCTGACATCACACTCGGAATCACTTTTTCCACGTTCTGGGGATCGTGCTAAAAATAAAGCTCCCACTACACATAAGGAAGGGCAGGGCTGAATGGCAAAGGTCATATGAAAGCAGAGTCCGTGTAAATGTTGACTCAGTGGTTGGGTTTTCTCTTGTGGTTGTTCAATCTTACCACAAACTCAGTGACCCCCACACACATTTCTCCTCTTACAGTTCTGCAGGTTTAAAATGGGTGAGCAGGGCTCATTCCACCACAGTCTCTGGGGAAGAATCTACTTCCTTGGCTTGACCAGCTTCTAAAAGCTGTAGACATTCCTTGGCTCATGGCCCCTTCATGGCTTCCCTCTAACCTCGTCTTCCAGCATCACATCTCCCGGGATGCTGATTCTCCCACATCTATCTGTTAGGGGTCCTTGGCATCACATGGGGATGTAGTGGATTAAGCACTGACGGATTAACCATCCAGCTGGCCGTTCAAAGTCACGAGTCATTCCAAGGGAGAAAGACCGGGCTACCTGCTCCAGTCTTTTGGGCAACGCCAAGAAGTCGTTCTGCTCTGCTTTGCTCTGTAAGGGTCAATAAGCATTGGAATCGACACGGTCATCCTGATGTACCAATGATTAAGTGCTTGGCTGCTAACCCAAACGTGTTTAGTCCAACCCAACAGAGGCTCCACCAGTCTTGTGGGGTCATCTGCTCCATGTAGAATGCCCCCAAGGTGGATCAGCTCTCTCCTCCCGGGTCTGCATGAGTCAGAACTGACTCCATTACAGTAGACCCAGGCTGGAGCTTGTTTTCTTTGTGTGTATGTGTGATAACATCAGGTCTACCTAGATAGTCCAGAAGAATCTCTCCCTCGCAGGATCTTTCACAACTCACATCTGTTAAGGCCCTTTGAACACGTAAGGTCTCACCATCGCAGGTTTCCCGGATTAGGAATGTGGAGTTCTGATCATTCCTCACCCTAAGGTGAGGAAACCACCTAAGCGAGTGGGGCTGGAGATGCAGAGATCAGAACTCAATGTACTGTCAGAGGAAATAGTTCAGTTATATTTTATAGCTCCAGACCAGACAGCCATCCCGGCACTAGCTAGAATCCAGGGGCGTGGGTGAATAGTGGGGTTGGGTGCGTTCGGCACAAAGGTCTCCGTGCTTCTAGAAAACCAAGACGTGTCTGATGGACATCTCCCTCAAAAGGCATTTCAAGCACGACGTTCTGGAAAGACTCAGCTTGACCCGGGCTTTACAGTCTGACAAACAAGATAGGTTTGGCAAACATTGGGCCTCCCACTCCGGACTTCTGGTCACATCCTTACTTCTTTCAATTGAAGCCTTTCTAGCGATGTAGCCATGTTGACCTTCGGTGTCCTTAACTTGACAGGACTCTTGCGGCCAGCACTCAGTACACTGAGACCCTGGGGGACCTCTCAATGTGATGATGACACATTGGCTGCTAGGCACATGGTCCGCAGTTCAAAACACCAGCTCACTCTACAGGAGAAAGATGAAACTTTCCACTCCCACAAACGGTTACTCACCAGGCAGTTCCACCCTGTCCTGTATGGTCCTGATGAGTCCAGATGGACCTGATGGCACTGAGTGTGGTTTGGGCTTTTAAGTGAAAGAGCCAGAACCCTGGTGACCCCATCGCTAAACACTCAGCTGCTCACCGGAAAGGTGCCGGTTCAAACCTTCCAGCTGCGCTGTGGAAGACACGAGCAGACCATGGGCCAGTCCTGCCCTGTCCTGTCGAGGCTCTCTGATTCAGAACTGACTCAGCAGTTGGTTCACCCCGGCAGCACATCTTGTCTGAAAAATCTCTATCCTGGGTGAGTCCCACGGGATAGCAGGTGGGGGAAGGTAAAACCATAAAGACAAATCAGGTGAGGGTGCTCGGCATGGTCTGGGGAGGGGCCGAATCAGAGTCCCTTTAAAGGCGGTGGTTCTGTGGGATACAGTGATGGTGGACATGTGACATTGTGCACGTGTCAAGGTCTCTGGGCTGGGAGGCCTTGAGAAGGCACTTGAGTGGGAACTATTGGCTTCAGTTCATGATGGTGTGAGAGTCATGGTTCATGCATGGTGACAGCTGCACCCTGAGAAGGCCAGGTGGTAGTCTGTGCGAGAAGCTGTGCGAGAGGGAAAAGGAACATAGGTATTCTGTCCAGTCTATACCATTGTCTTGTATATCCAACACAGCTCTAAACAATACAGTCTCTCTTTTTTTAATCTCTAGGTTAAAACCCCAACCAGCAGTGACAGACCTTACTGCATACTCATTTGTCTAACAGGATGCAAAGCGTCCAGGGCTGGGGGTGGCACACACTGTTTGCTCAGGCTACTAATCTAAGGATTAACGGTTCCGACCCAGCCAGGACTGCTCCTGTAAAGGACTGCAGACAAACCTAGGGAACAATTGGAGCCAGAAACAAGCCACGGGCTTGTCCTAAGAGTTCCCGGAGACTGTCTCACTGTCTACCAGGGAAGACATCGAGCTGTTTGTCCCCCATTTCACTTGAAGAGGACCCATGATAGTGTAGTGGGTTGTGCACTGTCTGTTAACCACATGACCCACAGTTTGAAACCACCAGCCACTGTCAGAGAAAGATGAGGCTTTCAATTTCTATCAAGTTACAGTCTTGGAAACCCACAAGGCACTTCTAGTCTGTCCTATAGGAATCAACTCCATGGCAGTGAGCTTTGGGTCTTTTTTAATTAAATGAATTAAACTTTAAAAACTATTGAGGTACAGAGATGTTTGGTGACTTGCCTCAGATCAATCACCCAGCCGGGAAAGGGCAGAGTCGAGGTTAAACTCTGGTCTTCTGACTCTTAAAGAAGTCATGCTGGGATAGTTGAGGGGATAGGTGAGCAGCAAGCCAGAGAGGATGTTGGAAGGGCATTGGACCTATGCTGGAACAGAGGGTCCATAGGGGAGCGGTCAGTGCCCTGGACTCTGGATCAGCACTCCAGGAGGCAGCTCTTTCCCTGCTCCTCACCCAGCACCTCGGGCAAACAGCTTCCCCTCTCTGAGTAATCTGTTTCCACAGAGATGTGAGAAGGAGCTGGCACAAAGAGGCCAGGTGGCTCTGGTGCCAGTCTGCCAGGATGCTAGCCTCAGAAGGCTGAGTGGCCACCCGCCGCACGCCCCCCCCCCCCGCCTTTGCTTTGTGCTTTGACCTTTCAGTGCGATGCCCACGAGACGTGGCATTGCTGTCACGTGGCCATACAGCCAGCAGCACGGGGACCAGCCTCCCGAGGCCCCTCACGTGGCACCACCAACAGCTCTCCTGCCCCCAGGCTCCCCCTCCACTCCTCCGGCTACCCCGGCAAGGGTCCAGGCAGCAGTGGTTGCCGCTAGCATGTGCTCGCACTGTGGTTTCTACTTAGTGCCGTTTCCTGTGCCGACCCACCAGTTCCTTAAAAGCATTAGGCTGAGGTTTTGCCGAATGACTCCACTCTGTTTTCCTAAAGGGGCGGAGGGGCTTCTCCTGGGAGCCAAGCCCAGAGCAGAAATTCCACCTGAATTAAGAGTGTGTGGGTGGGAGTCTCTCTACCCCCGCCTGGCCTGGGGTGTCTTTCAGAGGGGTAGGAAGGTTGCTTCATGGCCCCGTTTGCTTAGGAAGTCACCTTCCATCCCCTCTCTGGGCTTCCGTTTCCCCATCTGGCCTGAGCTCTGGGTTCCACGGGTGGTGGTGTGATTGTCATGATTTTAACAGTGGGGCCAACACACTCCTACAGCACGTACACTCAACGACCATGGTGTTCTGAGTCACACAGCTTGGTGCACTGCAGCCTCCTCACTGTCCTCTGAAAGGGACATTCCTGCTCTCCCAAGTTCGCAGAGGGGAGTCTGAGGCGCACTCCCTACCTTGTGTAACTGGTCCATTCAGGATGTGACGCCTGGCTTCAGAGCCTACCAGCCCTCTCAACACCAGGCCTCTCTGGCGGTGGACAATGGGATGCTGAGCAGAGGGCTCTCGAACTGGTCCTCAAGGATCCAGATGTAAGGGCTGGGTGACCTTGCTGACATCACCAAATTCCTTATCTGCAATCTGGGATGGACAGATGGACAGACGGAGCAAGGCATTTAAGAGAGAGACATAAAGAGTTGCAGGCTGGGACACCTGCAGGGACAGTTCCACCCTATGTCATAGGGTCACTGAGTTGGAATTGACTCACTGGCATAGAGTCCGGTCTTTGTGGTTAGCAAATCTCTTGGGGGCTTTGGTTGGGACATGCTTTAGAATTCTTACCTCCCCAGCTGGAGAACTGGGTTTGGCTCCCACCAAAGCAGTGTATGCTCAGCCACACTTGTGGATCGGTGGAGGCTGGCATGCTGCTATGATGCTGAACAGACTTCAGCAGAAACTTCTAGACTATGGAAGACTAGGAAGAAAGGCCTGGCAACCTACTTCTGGAAACCCATCCATGAAAGCCCTGTGGATCACTATGGTTTGCTCCTTTGGACAACCTCAGGGTTGTCATGAGTCTGGGACTGACTAGACCCCAGAGAGCAAGAATAGTGAATCCCTCAGTCTCCATCAAGTCAATTTCAACACACAGTGATGCCATGTCTGACCAAGCAGGGCTGGGCTCCTCCCAGTTTCCTTGGCTGGCCTCTTTAAGGGAAAAGGCCGCCAAACCTTTCTTTGCTGGCCCTGCAGGGTGGGTTCAGATGGCAAACCCTGCCATTCTTTGCATTGCTCTTCCCACAGGAACCCGGATCAAATCTTCTGCTCAAACCCCAGTGCCCTGAGCCTTCACCCCCTGCATCTGCCAGGGAGGAACTCAGAAAGGCAGGCCCAATCAGCAGCTGACAGTTCTACAGACTTCTCCCTGGCCCGGCAGCGGGGCGGGAGGAGTTGGCAGTGCCCTCGTAGCAGCCTGCGTCAGCTGTCCAGGGTAGATGGAGTGTGTGAGGATCAAGCCTCTCCACCCACCCAGAGAGCATGTGTGCAGGCATCTGTGCCTGGGTGGGGCACCGTGGGAACCACTGTTTGGTCACTTACTCCAGACTTTTCTGTCCATGTGCCCTCCTGACACCACTTGAGCCTCTGTGAGGCATCTCCAGCTTAATCTACCCAAACAGGCTCCCAGCATCCCCCCTGGGACCTGATCCTCCCTGGCCACCCTCTTCCCAGTAAATGGCACGATGATCACCTACCTAGTGGGCCCAGGTAAAATGCTTTGAAAACCAAAAATCCGAAGTCACTCCCATCTAGTCACTGGCGACCCATAGTGACTCCATATATGGTGGAACTGCCTCTGTGAATTTTTGAGATTAACTCTTTACGGGAGCAGAAAGCCCTGCCTTTCTCCCACAGAGGGACTGGTGGTTTTGAACTGTTGACCTTATAAATACCAGCTCAGCTCATCACCACCACGTCACCATGACTCCCTAAATGCCTGGATGTGACCCTCAATCCCTCTGCTTCCTTCAAAGACCCTACCCAGTCCTTGAATAAGTTCTGTTAATTCTTCGGCTCTACTTTCAAAATCTGTCTTGGCTCAGCCCTCTTCTGTCCCAGATCGAGTGGGAGATTGTGGCCACCATCATCTTCTGCTTGGCCTACCATGGTAACCACTTACCAGCCTCTCCATATTCACTCTCACTGCTTCCCTAGGTCTATTGTCTACACCATTAGAGGATCCTTTAAGGGCACAAACATGTGTCAGTAGTCTCCCACTTAATATCTTGCATAACTTCTGTTATGAATTGAATGGTATCCACCTTAAAAGCTGTGCTGAAGTCTTAACCCTTGGCATCTGTGAATGTGATCTTGTTTGAAAATAGGATCTTTGAAGATGTTCTCAGTTAATTGAGCAAGAGGTCATAGTGGAATCGGTTGGGTCCTGACACCAGCTGGGTGGTGTCCTTATGAAGAGATGGATTTACAAGGGAAGGACTGAACAGCTGAGTGGAGAAGCATTTAGACACTGAGGAACCCCAAACTAGAAGAACCAGAAGCTAGGAGAGCCAAGAGGGATGTGGCCGTCACCTAATCTGGTGTCAATTTGAGGAGTAAGAGTGTAGAGGTGGAGTCTAGCCTGCCAATCTGAAGATGGCCAATGAGACCTCCCTGTGGGCATGGCCTTCTCCTGATAATTCTGGGAAATGTGATACCTCCTTCTTGGAAGCAGAGATACTATCTCTCTCAGCTCACTTCCTTGGAGACTCTACTGACAACACTCGCTGCCGGAGAGACTTGAGTGACAAGGCTGACTCCCCTTGAGACATCCCTGAGGAGAAGTCACATAGTCCTACCCTGATGCAGCCAGAAACCTGGACCTAGAGAAGCCACATGGAGACTCCTGCCAGTGCTGAGATGCCTACACCATCACTGGGTCCAAAGACTTCCTACCCACTGGCTTGTGATCGTACTGCATTTGGCATCATTGCATGTGTTTCACGACTCTGAAGAAGACTTTATAGACTGGTATCAGACAAAGAGGCTAAGATCAGACTTGTGGACTTGGACTGAACTAGGTTGGGGTGCTTTTCTCAAAGTACAATTCTTCTTGCATAGAAACCTCTCCCTTATAGACATATGCGTGGTTACGAATTTGTTTCTCTAGACTACCCGGACTCGCACACGGGGATCTTTACCTTGAGACTTCAGAGGGAGTGTGGCTCAGCCTACGTGTGAAAGTTGGACGTTGAATAAGGAAAGCAGTAGAAGAATCAATGCATTTGGATTGTGGTCCTAGAGAAGAATATTGAAAGCACCATGGACTGCTCAAACAAACACACAGACAAACAAACAAAAAACAACTAGATCCATATTGGAAGATGTAAGGCCAGAGTGCTCCTTAGAGGCCAGGGTGGCAAGACTTCATCTTACATGTTTTGGACACGTTGTCAGGAGACATCAGTCCCTGGAGAAGGACAGCATGTTTGGTACAGTGGAGGTGGGGAGGGGCCGCTGAAAAGAGGAAGGCCCTCAAGGAGATGGATCGGCACCGCGGCTTTATCCATGTGCTCAGACATCAGAACCGTCGTGAGGAGGGCGCAGGACCGTGCAGTGCTTAAAGCACTTGTGCGCAGGATCCCAATGGGTCGGCGCTGACTCGGTGGCACCGGACATCAACAACAACAGCCTGGGTCAGTCAGCATGTTGGTTGGCTTCCAGTCCCCCAGGTCTGAGATCATCCATTTCTCTTCTTATGAGCCATTCAATTGTGGTATTTTGTTAGAGCAGCCCAAGGAAACTAACACAGCTTCTAATTATACAAAGAGTACAATCCAACCTCTTCATAGATTCTCAAGCCCTGGTCGCGTGTGGCAGTTGTCCGTTGCTGGGCTTCTCACCATCAGCAGTTTGAAACCACGAGCCACTCCTCAAGAGAAAAGGGAGGCTTTCTCCTCCTCTAAAGAGTGCTGCCCGCGGAAACCCACAGGGGCAGTTGGATGCTAACCTGTAAGCTCACGATGAGTCCAAATCCACGCGATGGCAGTGAGTTTGGAATGTTGGTTCTGGGATCTACTTAACCATCTGACTCTTCCCCTTCACTCATTGGCTCTTGCTCTGTGGTCTTTCCACGTCTCCAACAGTTCAAACTCCCTCCGACCTCGAGGTCTTTGCACCAGAAGTCCCCTGCTGAGAGTCCTCTACCTTCAGATTTTCTTATGGCTGGCCCCTTGTCACCAGCTCATTTCAGTTCAATGATGAGCCTTCCCCAACCACCCTGTCCCAATTCCCTCTCCCTCCACTCAAGCATTAGAGCTCTGGGGGCAGAGTTCTTTACAGGATGAAGCTTTCTATTCCCATTCCTCCAGTCTTAGAAAATCACAGCCGCAGTTCTGCCCTGTTCTATAGAATGGCAGTGAGTCGGGATTAACTTAATGGCAGAGTTTGGTGTCTTTATTTGGTTTTACTCTCAATCACGCCTCTCAGTATCTCTCTTGATTCTTACAGCCTTGACGATAATCTGAAATTCTCATGTGTATTTGTTAGTTTAGTTGTCTACCACCCTGCCTGCTAAAATGAGGATGACTGTGGGTGCTGGGGCATGGGTGTGGTCATGGCTGTGCCCATGGTAAACCACCAATGGGGATGGGGATGGAACACACTAAAGACTCGTGAGTTCTTTGTAGAATGGGTTAGTGAACTTGTTGTATGATCCGTGCCTCCGTTTCCCCATTAGTGACATGAAGGAGACAGAAAGGGGTTGTATCATAGCGTTTCCCTGCTTTCAGCTTTCCCTCACTCTCTGGACTCACACAGGGATGGATGGATGGGTGATGTTATCTGGGAGTTTCATGCAAACCACCAAGGATGAAGGAGGTAGCAGGAAGAATTAGGGAAGCGAGGCAGGACAGTGAGTAAATAACGCTACTTCCTTTTTCCCCACCTGAAAGAGGGGCATTTCCCTCACCCCTTCCTCCTAACCTCCCTCCAGCAACCACTTTCCCCCTAGCTGGCCCCCTGGAGGTGGTAGCAGCCGCTGCCCACCAAGAGCTCTACCCAGGGCATGAGAGGAAGCTGAGGAATGTGCTGGCGAGGCTGGCATCCCTATCCTCTCAGGGGTGTAAAATGACTTGCCTACTCCCACAGGTTCAAAACCCAAGTAAAGCTAATGAGAAACAGATCCACTGGCTCTGACCACAGCTCAGAGAGCCCAGGAGGCAGAGGAAAGACCCCAAGAACCTCGATGTGAATGTCTGCACTGAGGGCCCTCCTGCCCAGTCCCTCTCCTCTGGAGCCTCAGAGCCATGTCCATGGTGGCAGAGGAAGGGGTTCTGAGAGGGGGGAGGAGAGGATCAAGGGTAGCATCCCTGTAGGTGGTTAGGAGGGGCCTCAGAAAGGGGGGGCTTCCCAGCAGCGGGCCTTCAAATCATGTTTCTTTGCAGGTCTGGAAGCCAAGTTAGGCAACACCTAATAATAAAGACAAAGCCTGCCTTGTTCTGAGGGCTGATCCAGGGCAGGCAGGAGGCTGGTCGAGCAGAAAGGCCACTGGCTTTGAGACCACAGGACTTGTTTGTGGTTGGACACTGAACTTTGGGCTTCTCAGCTACCCAATTAGCATGCCGGGGGAGATCTATGAGAATCCCAAGCCTGGAGTTTGCCATAGTATAGCTAACGCCCAATTGGGACTCAGAAGACCTGGTTCTGGCCTCAGGTCAGCCCTGACCAGTATGGGATTTGGATAAGACAGCCTTGGATGATGAAAATGGTCTACCTTCCCACTCTGGGACATTCACTTCGTGGGGGTCCCTTGAACACATCTCTTGGAGTATCTGAGACTTCAAGACTCCTCCTGTGCCGCAGCTGTTGTTTATTGCTGGGGAGTCCATCTTGGTCTGGGTGGTCTGGGGGTGAGGGGAAGGACTACCCCATAGGGCTCTTCTTGACTGATGTCTCAACAGAAGCCGATCCTCACTGTGTTAGTCCGGGTAGACTAGAGAAACAAATTCATAAACACTCATACGGATATAAGGGAAAGGTTTATATACAAGAGGGTTGAAACATTGAGAAAGCATCCCAACCCAGTCCAGTCCAAGATCATAAGTCCAATATTACCCCATATATCAGATCTCAGTCTATAAAGTCTTCTTCTGACTTATGAAGCATGTGCAATGACACCAGGACAATCACAGGACAGTGGGTGTAGAGTCTTGTGTGGCAGTAGAAGCATCACTGTGCTGGCAGAGGTCTCCCCATGGCTCCTCATTTCCAGGGCTCAGGGTCCATCAGTAGTATTCAGTGGCAGTAGAAGCATCTCAGCTCTGGCAGGGGTCTCCATATGACTTCTCTGGCCCCAGAGGTTTGGTTCCATTAGGATAAGCCCATGTGGCTTCTCTTCCAGCTACTCCAGTCTTCAGGCTCTATCAGCATGCTGTCATCGCATCGTATCAGTAGTTCGTCTCCAAGGAACTGAGTCTCTGGTCTCTCATTTCCATGGGGAAAATGTCGTGAGATTTCCTCGAATTCTCAGAGAAAGTCATGCCCACACAGAGATCTCTTTGGCTAGCTCCAGATTGACAGTCTAGACTCCACCCCAGGCTAGACTCTTAGTCAAATTGGCACCAGAGCACGGGACTGCCACACCCATGACTTTTCCCCATGCTGCTAACTCAGTGAGTTCAAATCTTGAGATAAGCGGTCAACTGATGGCTGGACATTCATACCACCCAGAAACCTGTCCTCATCTGGAACTCAAGCCAATAGCGTCCACTTCCTTGTCAAGAGAATTAAGTGAGAGGAGTCACATAAACTGCCAACCAAATGGTGGGGTTGGGACCTGCTCTGCCCATACCTCCTTCACTCCCGTTTCTGAAAAACAGGATGAAAAGAGACCTGGAAGAACCCAAGGAAGCCTTCACAGACAAGGACGTAGGGCAAGGGTTCCAGGAAGGAAAGAGTACTCCTCTGTGGATAAGGCATGGCGTGGCCATAGGAGAGAAGTGAGACTGGGGGAGAATGACAGGAACTCAGTAGGCTTTCCAGTAAGTCATAGGGAGGGGGCAGTGTTAAGGTAGATCCCCAAGTAAGCACATGGCCCCATCAGACCTGAGTTCCACTCATCTATCTTTCATTTCACTAACCTTCTCATCAGTTGTATCTACAAGGCTGTGAAGTCTATTTCCGGAAAATCACTTCTTTTACCTTTGAGCCCTAGGCTTTCCAATGAATCTGTGTGTGAAAGTCATCTACTTATAGGAATCTCCATCCTTTCTTCTGTCTTCTGGAACATATGAATCATTGTTAGCTTTAGTCTGGGGCTGATATCACCAATATAGAGACTTAAAAAAAGAAAGTTTACGAGTGTGGTTTCAGTGAAAGTGTATGCAGCAAATTTGTTTCCCATCCAACCGTTCATACATATTTTGTTTGGTTCCATTAGACGTCATCTCCCAAATGAAACAGCAAGATGCCTTCTTATTCCCCCCTGGGTTCCTTGTTTCCATCTTTCCTGCCTTCTGACATTTCTATCTGGGAAGGTGCTGGGCTTTGGGTCTCACCTGGTTGATTGTCCTGTGCAGCGTATGCCTCGTGGTTGTTGCTGATCACTTTATACACCTGTCTCTTCCAGATGGTCTCTGGGAGTGGGCTCAGCTCCAGATTTGAAGGGTGTCTATGTGTCAAAGGATTGGGGGCTCCATTAGTCTATCAGAACAGTACATCGTTTTTGTTTCCTTGTTCATTTTGTACTTTTGAATTTTGTTCCACACTTTCTCCCCTTTTGACCAGGGCCTCCTGTGTGATCTCCATAAGAATGGCTGGCAGCTAAGCACCCTCTAGTTCTTCTGGCTAGTGGTGGCTGTGGTCTGTGTGGCTCCTTAGTCCTTTGGATGTCTCCTGAGTCGTTGATTTTCCTCCTGTGTGTTTGCTCTGTGGATCTATTCGCATTGTCTACATTTTCTTTTGAATTTCCAGACATCTCTATCTCACAATATATGACTTGTGTCTTTGGGTCAGGTACCCACTTCTAGTTCAAACACTGACTACCTGTGACACTGGGAAATCATCTAGAATCCTTACAGTGTTGAGGATAGGGCAATGTTCCCTCAAGGGGTATGGGCTATACAATAAACACCATGATTGATTGATTTGGTGGGGCAGAACTTGGGGAGATTCTGATGGAAAGGGTGGAGCAGGAAAAAGGGATTGAAAAAGGGGAAGTGGAAGAAATGTGGGGGAAAGGGGTGTGGACTCCCCAGCCTGGGTCCACTCTGTAATAATTGCCTACTAACCAGTCAGGGAGCAATACAGCACCAATCACTTTCCACTCCACCCTGTTCCAGCTGGGAAAGACATCCTGGCTGTGTAAACTAACCTTATGAGTCGAATTCCAAGAAGGCCAAGGAATTTGACAGGAAACAACACAAGCTAGTCGGCTCAGATCTCTGTCTGGACTTGACGTGATTGGATCTGAAATAACTACAGAGAGTCTCATTAGACTGGTTTGGATTCACACACACACACACACACACACACACTTACATGCACAAACAGGAAGGTTTGAGACAAGGTGATGACAAGAGGCAGTCCACAGAGACCTCCCTATAGAAATAGAGACCAAGGCTTTGATTCCAAGTCAGATTCCCCAGCGGAAGGCGTTTGATAGACCTTGTCACCCAGCTTCCAAAATCTGCCCAGCCAAGAATCCTTCTCCTCTGTCCCCACTCTTCAGCGTGGCTCTTCATGTGAGTTGGAGGACGCTCAGAGATGACTGTTTTCAAGTACAGAATGAGCCTTCGCTGCCAAGAGCTCCTCTTGCCAGTTGCTTCCTTGGCCCCCGCCCTCAGCGTACCCAAATCGGGTGTCTGACATCACCTTTACCCAATACCTCCAAGAATAAAGAGCCATCTGAGAGCTAGCTTGCCAGGCACGTCCTATTCCTTCTGGGATACGACTAACTGAGAATTCTCAGAAAGACCGAATCTCTCTGCACCATGCACTGTTCCTCACAGCTCAGGCTCCAGAGCCCACCCCAGAGCTCCTCTGCTGGCCTGCTCATCCATGTAGGAGAGGATGTCAAAAACTGGCATGGTGGATATGAGCCCGGCTGTGAATCGCAAGTTCAGTAACTTGAAACTGTCAGTCACTGTGAGAAACAAACAAGGCTTTCTACTCCTCTAGCTGCAGGCCAAGGTCTGGAACCATCAAACGTAGATCATTGTAATCCTGACTATGCTGGACCAAGCTTGATACTGGGTCAGTTGACTTCCCTCTAGACCAGGGGTTCTCAACCTGTGGGTCAAGACCCCTTTGGGGGTTGAACGACCCTTTCACAGGGGTCAGCTAAGGCCATCAGAAAACACATATTTCCCATGGTTTTAGGAACTGAGATTCCGCTCCTCAATCTGTCTCCAGAGGGCCCACCCACATGCAGATCCGCCCACATGCCTATTACCCTCTGTTGTTCCTCAGTCACTTCATACATGGCTTCCCTCTAACAGGTACAGAGCTATTGCTATTCTTTCCTGCATGCCTTTCCCTGCACAGTGCCCCACGCTGTCCAGGCTACACTTGCACGTGTGTAATGATGTTTCTGTCTAGAAACAAGAAAAAAGAAAATAATAAGTTAACTCATATTACTTCCCAAAATGTGTCTTAAGAAACACCAGCTCCTTAAGTATCAACAAGTATGATGATACTTGTAGGTCCCATAGTCTAATATATTTGGGAAACACTGAGCTAAATAAGCAGGTGTATGTATGTATTACAGGAAATATCAGAGACTATGAGATATTGTACAAGACCTCTTTAGAGTGTTGGAAAAGCCAAGTTGTGACTTTGAAGACTCAGGTGTAGCTGACCCTAGTCATGGTATTTTCAGTCACCTCCTATGCATGTAAAAATTGGACATTGAATCAGGAAGACCCAAAAGAAGAACCAATGCATTTGACTTATGATGTTGGCAAAGAATATTGAAAGTACCACAGACTGCCAAAAGAACAAACAAATCTATCTTGGGAGAAGTACAGCCAGAATGCTCCTTAGAGAAAAGGATAGAGACACTTTGTCTCAATCTCACATACTTTGGGTATGTCCTCAGGAGAGACTAGTCCCTGGAGAAGGGCAGTATGACCAAGAGGAAGGCCCCATAGGCTCAGGCATAGCAACAGCTGTGAGCTGGCTCAGGATGGATCAGTGTTGTGTTCTGTTACATATAGAGGTGGCTACAAGTCTGAACCAACCCTATGGTACCAACAACAACAACATGAGATGCTAACAATTAATTGAGAAGTGTGATAGGTCCAGTTCTTAGTGGCTCAAGAAGGTAGATTCTGACATAACACATGCCATAGCACCTTGGCCGTTGACGGGAGTGCTCACATGACAGAAATCAGCCAACATTACAAATCTAGGGTTTTTACCCATAGAGCTTGTTTATCCCACTTCTATAAATGACTCTGTAGGCATTTCTAATATATTTATCCAGAAAGATTCCTTTATCATCTTACAGGCAGCATCTTGGGGAGAATGGCATTGTGACTCAAAACACACTTTGGGGAGAGCTGTCTGATGCAAACCTGTTGTTGAGTTCCATTAAGATAAGTCTCACTCCGAGTGAACCAATAGGACAGAGAAGAACTTTCCCCTCAGATTTCCGAGGCTGTGATATAAGAGATCACCAGATCTTCTCTGCTGGTGGAGTGGAACCACTGGCTTTTTAATGATCAGTCAGCTTTAACCATTTCCCCATCTAAAAAATGAAACCCATACTCCTTAAGTCAATTCTGACTCAGTGACCCTATAAGACAAGTAGAACTACCTTCTAGGATTCCCAAGGGAATAATCTTTATGAAAGCAAGCTGACATCTTTCTCCCATGAAGAAACCAATAGGACAAGCTTGAACTATTCCATCAACTGAGCAGCTTCCATGTGCCAGGTATGATGCTCAGCGCTTCGTGTACATGATTTAATTTAATTCTGACGACACTGGAGGTAGAAAGATCAAAGACTTTTCCAACTTTGATTTAGGGAATGGTTTTAGAAGAATGTGTCCAACGAGTCATGGGAAGGATGTAAGTTATACTGACAAAGCCTTCTTCCTACTTGTTCCCTGTTGAGGGTTGGCACTCCAGAATATCCCCGTTTCAGAATCCCTTGGGCACTTTAAGAAATCTCACAGTGTGCTGTGGAGCGGCACCTGGTCCACGAGGCAAGTCCACAGTGCAGCCAGGATGGAGAACCCCTGATGCTGAACTGCAAGGACCTTGCAAACCAACGTTCTCATTTCCGAGATGGGGAAACAGAGGTCATGACCTGTCCAGAGATGGAGAGTAACCAATTTCAGAACATCAGCCTACAGTCAGAGTGCCTTGACGTATAAGATGCCCTTTTCACTTAACATGATGGATTTTCTGAGCTTTGTGTCTGAAAAGAGATGATTTGGGTTGAACTCGAAACACCCTTTGGAGAACTGATAGTTGACTATCACCACCTCCCACCCTCATTCCCCCATGGCAAAATTAAGCTTATCCACGAAGAGCACACAAGAAAAACCACACTTCCTGGCAACATTATCCTGAGCAGAATCGGATCACTTAGTCCATTTAGTCCAGTCAGTTGTAAGTTGTCATCAAATCAGCTCCAATTGATGGTGACCTCAAGGGCAACATCATGAGACGCTGCCCCTCCCGCAACATCTTCCTGCTCCTGGATGGGGGGAGGGGGTGCACCCCCTGCGGTAGCCATGGTGGCCCTCACTCCGTCTCATTGAGGCTTCCCCTCCTTTCCTCCTCAGTCTGGACATTCATTTCGTCACACAGCCAGAATGTCATGTCTGAGAGAAAGTTTATTCCACCTTCACAAGAAGGTGAATCAAAATGCCCCTAAAGACAGCCCAGGTCTTCAAGTAAGAAGCTAGGGTCCACTGGAGGGCTGGGAAACAGTGTGTCTCGTCCTTTTTTTAAATCGTTTTTACTGGGGGCTTATAAACTCTTATCACAATCTATATATCTGTTGTATCAAGCACACTTGTACGTATATTGCCACCATCATTTTCTAAACATTTTCTTTTGACTTGAGCCTTTGGTATCAGCTCCTCATTTTTCTCCCTCTCTCCAACACTGTCCCTCCCTCATGAACCCTTGATAATTTGTAAAGATATTTTTCATGTCTTACACTGACCAATGTATCCCTTCACCGACTTTCCTGTTTTGTGTCCCCCTGAAAGAGGGTATTAATATGTCCATCACTGTTATTGGCTCTTCCTTTCTTCCCCTCACCTTCTCCCTACCCTCCTGGTATCACTCTCATTATTGGTCCTGAAGGGGTTATCTGTCCTGAATTCCCTGTGTTTCCAGCTCATATCTGTACCCATGTACATGCTGTGGCCTAGCTGGATTTCTAAGGTAGAAGTGGGGTCATGATAGTGGGGGAGGGGGAGGAAGCATTAAAGAACTAGAGCAGTGATTCTCAAACTTCCTAATGCCACTACTCTTTAATATAGTTCCTCATGTTGTGGTGACCCCCAACCATAGAATCATTTTCGTTGCTGCTTCATAACTGTCATGAACTGTTACTACTGTAATGAATCATCATGGAAACATCTGATATGTAGGATGTGTTTTCATTGTTACAAATGGAACATCATGAAAGCATAGTGATTCATCACAAGACAATATTTAATTATATTGTGAAATATTCATTTATAATGACAAGTAAGTGAAATTTTGTCTTGAAGCATGGGATAGCATGGGTAACAGTCTTCACGACAGGTACTCGTAGGTGGTGTATATGCATGTGGGTGGACCCGCCTGGAGATGGATAGAGGAGCGGTATCTCAGTTCAGAAGACCGTGAGAAATAAGTGTTTTCCGATAGTCTTAGGCGATCCCTGTGAAAGGGTCGTTTGATTCCCAAAGGGGTCTTGACCCACAGGTTGAGAACCACTGAACTAGGGGCATGTTGTATGTTTTGTTGGTGCTATACTGAACTCTGACTGGCTCATCTCTTCCTTGTGACTCTTCCGTGATGGGATGTCCAATTGTCTACAGATGGGTTTGGGATTTCCACCCTGCCCTTCCTTTCATTTGCATTGATATGATTGTTTGTTCTATGTCTTCTGATGCCTGATACCTGATCCCATGGACACCTCATGATTACACAGCCTGATGTGTTTCTTCCATGTGGATTTTGTTGCCTCAGCTAGATGGCCACTTGTTTATCTTCAAGCCTTTAAGATCTCAGATGCTTTATCTTTTGCTTCTGCACCATCAGCTTTCTTTATCACACTTTCTTTTTTGTTTTGTTTTGTTTTTGGGCATCACTGCCCTTTGGTGGTGGGAGTAGGAGGCCCAGCTTTTGCTCCGTGGAGCTGGAATTGAACCTCCATCCCAGTGGGCCGCAGTTCCGCGCACAACCACTATGCCACCATGGCTCAGCATTTACCACGTTTTCTTATGCACGCATTTTGTCTTCAGCAATCATATCGGGAAGGTGAGCATCACAGAATGCCAGGTTACTAGAACAAAGTTCTTGCATTGAGGGAGTACTTAGGCCCAATTTTCATCTGCTACCTTAATATTTAACATATAAATATATGTACATAGGTCTATTTCCGATCATATGTAAAGTACATATATATTTACATATGTATGTGCTAAAACAGTACCTCTTTATAAAGCATTAAGACCCCACTTTGAGTGGAAAAATTATAAATTTAGATGAAGCTAAAAGCACGTAAAATATTTTCTGTAAAACATGTAGCATTCAGCCTTGAGCGTCTAACTTCTGGCATACTCTTTAAAAGGATTTAAATGCAGACTAGTGACTCAAGAAGTTCATTTGATATGCAGAATGATTAACCTTAGGCTTGAGACTTTAGACTTAAAATAATTCATTTATTCGCTCATTCAACAAACAGCTCGAGCATCTATTCAGAATTTGGCAGATATAGTGGGCAAAAAGCGGAATGTGTGTGTGTTTTTGGTGGGTGTGTTTGTCTGGGTAGACCAGAGAAACAATACACAGAAATGCATATATAATATAGGAAAGAGTTTAATATAAATGGTAAGTATACATAAAGAAAGCATCTCAACCTAGTTCTGTTTAAGCATATAAGTCCAATATTAGTCCATATGTCCTCCTCAGTTTCACAAAGCAAAACACACACAATGACACTGACTGCAGGAAGGAAGCTGAATCAGTGAGCGTGTCAGCCTCTCAGCACTGGCACTGGTCTCCACGCAGCTGCTCCAGCACCCAGGGCTGCATCAGGGTAGTTCCATGTGGCTTCTCCTCAGGGATATCTCACAGAAAGTGAGCCTTGCAAGCTGAAGCAGGGAACTGGCTAAGGCAGCTGCACCTTGGTCCGACCCTCAGAGAGCAAGAGACCCCAGAACTAGAAACACAAGGATCACTGAGCCATTTATCTCTCCACCCTTCAGTTAATCTCACATATCTTTATCGGTCAGGTTGGCACAAGAAATCTTAAATATCTTAGTGGGCAAGGGGAGTCACAACATATAAAAAAACAAATGCTAGTCCAAGAGCAGTGAGAACCCACTGGAAAGTTTGAAGCTAACAGTAGAAGGAAATATAAGTTGTGGGCACATGCTGTGAGGAACAAAGTGGTTTTAGCCCAATCCATGGCAAGATGCTGTTACATGCATGTTACACAAAGGGTGTATATTAAAACGGCTGAAGCAGGAAAAGCACATTTCTGGTAGACAGGTTGTGCATACAAAGGCTCAGACACAGGGCAGGGGTTGACATAAGAAAATCAAATGGACCCCATTGTTTTGGCTATTTTGTCAACCATCTCACTGAGGGTTGACTTTGTGTTCACCCACCCTCTATTTGACCATCGATGGTGTACTATCCTAGAGAGAGACCCTTCCTGAGGAGGCATGTAGGCAAACTGAAGTTTCACCATCCTTCCTTCTGAGGAGGCCTCTGGTTTTTTTCTTCCAAGACAGATTCATTTGTTCTTCTAGAAGTCTACATGGTCCTCAGAATTCATCATCAACACCATAAACTTCAAAAATTGATTGTGCTTGTCTTCATTCTTCGTTCCCTAGTCTAGTAGGGACAATGTGGTACCAGGTGCCTCCAAGTTACCTCAAACTCCTAGCTGCTCCAAGTACAACAGAAAGAAGCACTACCCAGTCCTGTGTTGTCTTCACAATTCTTCTCATGTCTGAGTCCATCAATGCAGCCACTGTGTCCATCCATCTTGTTGAAGGTCTCCCTCATATTTACTGCCCCTGCTACTTTTGCCAAATGTGATGTTCTTCTCCAGGGACTGGTCTCTCTGGACAACATGTCCAAAGCACATGAGATGAAGTCTTGCTATTCTTGTCTCTAAGGAGCCATCTGGCTATATTTCTACCAAGACAGATCAGTTTGTTCTTTGGACTGTCAGTCCATGTACTTTCAATAGTCTCCACCATCATCATAATTCAAGTGCATCAATTCTTCTTGGGTTTTCTTTTTTTAATGACTCAATTATTTATTTTTCCTTGGGTTTTCTTTATGCAATGTTCAACTTTCACCTGCATATGAGATGACCGAAAATACCATGGCTTGGGAAGACAGACAATAAAAATTAATGAGATCATTTAAATCATGGTACATTGTCTACAAAAATAAATAGAAAAGTGTTGTGGTAAAGAGTGCTTGGGAACACAGGAAGAAGGAGGATGTCATACAGATAGGGACCAGAAACATAGGGAATCCAGGACAGATGAATCCTTTAGGACCAGTGGTGAGAATGGTGACACTGGGAAGGTGAAGGTAAGGTGGGATAGAAAGGGGGAACCAAGTATGAGGATCTACATATAACCTCATCCCTGGGAGACGGACAACAGAAAAGTGGGTGAAGGGAGACATCGGATAGTGTAAGATATGACAAAATAATAATTTATCAATTATCAAGGGTACACGAGAAAGCAGAGAAGAAGGGGGGAAATAAGGAGCTGATATCAAGGGCTCAAGTAGAAAGCAACAGTTTTAAGAATGATGAGGTCAACAAATGTACAAATGTGCTTGACATGATGGATAGATGGATTGTGATAAGAGTTGTACGAGCTCCCAATAAAATGATTTTAAAAAGGGGGGAGGGTGTTTCTTTAGAGGACACACCCAAGAAGTTTCCTTAAGCATCTGATTTTGAGCTGAAACCCAAGGGTGAGAAGTTTCTCACTCTGAATAAGCCAGAGCGAGAACTTGTTGAAGAGGCAAGAACAAGGGCCAAGGCAGCCTCGTCTGAAGGATGACGGTGAAGTCTTACCTGCGTAGTCACAGAACTAGGTTTACCCTTATTGAGTGTCTCATACAGAAGTTAAAAATCCAGGAGGACCAGCACATAGGGTAGGAGCAGAGGTGACAGTACCAGGCCAGAAGGGCAGCTGCCACGCTGTGGTCAGGAAGAACAGACATCAGGTACCCAGGCAGTCTAGTCCTGTCAATCACTCTTCACTAGCCCACTGACCAACTCCCTGAGGCAAGAAGATCAAAGATATTCAGATTTGGTATTAATCAAGATAGGCAGATGTTCATAAAATTTGACAATAAGTCCTTGCCAGCCAACCAGATTAGTTTGCAAAGATGAAACCAGGGAGTATTGAATATAGACTTCTTTGTTTGCCAGGAACTGAGATTCATTCAAGGAATAACCTGTTCGGGGGCCTGGTTGAATAATGGGTAGGGTTCTATGTGGGAATTCTACCAGTGTGATTCCTGGTCAGGCTACCTTATGCACAACTACCGCCTCTCTGCCAGTGGTCGCCTGCATGTAGCCATAGTGTGAAACAGGTCTCAGCTGCGCTTCCAAACTCTGATGGACCAGGAAAGAAGTGCCCGTGATTTACTTCTGAAATTCAGTCCATGAAAACCTGATGGACCCCAAAGCTCCATTCCCAGTTACTCAGGGATAGTGGTGACAGGCCGGTTTCAGTAGTCAAGGCCCACCTCAATGCTGCAGACAACACCAACATACCAAGACAGTGAGGAGGAAGAGATGCAGACACTGACGCTGGGGACTCAGTCACCCAGGAATCCAGACGAGAATAGGAAAGGCCTCATAAAGTACAGAAAGATTGAGGAATCTTGCTGCTCTATTCATGCCATTCCCTAACTCGGTGTGCTTGCTTTTTGCTCTTCCAGCCTGTCCCAATAAGCTCATCTTCTTCCCCTGGTTTTCCTCCTGTGACTTTGGTGCTTGCCCCTGAATGTCACTAGCTACCCTCTAGTCAAGTTAATGAACCTTCTGATCTATTTCCCACCCCCAACTTGCCTGTTCTTACCTCATCCCCAAAGTGAATTCTCAAGAGAAGAAATCCGATTGGCTCAGATCAGCTCTTGGTCCAGGTGTCCATTCCTGGTCCAATCAGGCACAGCAAAACTCAGCATGGGAAGGGTAGGGGGGCTCTTAGGATAGACATCCTGGCTCTTAATCCAAGGTACTAAGATTGGCATGCAGAGCCATTCACTGAAGCATTCTTTATAAAAGTAGTGACTGTCATCTAAATAAATACTGATGGAGGATTAGTGGTAGGAACCAGGATATATTAAGAGAATACTCTGAAACCACTGAAAATAACGGTGCAGTTGACATAGAATGTCTCCAGGAGACATTCTTCACAACAGGAAAGCATGCGGCCAAATAGCCTATAGTATGATCATACACAAGAGAGCTTCAAAAAGTTCACGGAAAAGTGGAATGAAAGGATGATCCATTGTTTCCTTGAATTTCTGAATCCTCTCGTGTGTGTGCGTGTTTGCACTGAAAAACATTATGTAAGACTGCAGATGATCTTCTGCTATATCTGTAGACTTTTTTTTCTTTCTGAATGCTTTTAATGCACCATCATTATTTTTATATTTGAATTTCCCCCAGTGTTTAAAAAGAGACATTAAAAGCATGCTTGTCTGATGAACCTGATGAAATTATGCTTTAATGAGCAATATATTTTTGTCTCCCCATTTTGTTCCAGTGCATTCATTTTAGAACCCACTGAGACTTGAGCCCAGTCCCAGTTGGGTCCACGTGGGCTCTGTCTCGTTTAAAAACAAAAACAACTTTGATTCCATTTGGATTACATTTCTAGAAAATTAATACTGTGGTTTGGTCAAGGGTTCATCCAGCTGAACAGTTGGTCCTATTCTTGGTTCAAGTCACTCCTCAGAATTCCCACAAGAAGCCCGAGATTATGGAATGAAGGCAGAGGAGGATTTGGAGGCTGAATTACCAGATTTGGAACATTCCTTCTCGACCTGGAAGGGTCTGCGAGAAGCCCTTTTCCCTCAGAACATGGGTGAAACCACAGCTGGGACATTTCCCAGGAGGCCTATGAACCCTGTGTCCAGCTCCTCTGTGACTCCCACGTGACAGGAACTCGTCCGCCCACTTCCCACCATGGCCCCGGGGTTTCCCTCTTCCATACCATCCAAAGCCACTGGGTAGTCGGTGGTAAAATTCCTTCAGCATGAAGCAGTTACCAGTCAAAGCTGGCCACACTAGGAAATGACTCGCTTCAGGACCCAAGTAGACCATCTTCTGCTTGGGTCTCCACAGAAAGTGCATGTTGCCCCTTTTCAGGGTCCCAACAGTGTGGAGGACATGGTCCCCCTTCTCTTGTAAAGAGATGTAAAAGGATCAAGAGAGGGGCAGCCATGACGATGAGCAAATTCAACTCCAGCTCTTGCCTCAGAAGGTTTTTTTTTGGGGGGGGGGTGGTGAGGGAGTGGGGAAGGAAGACGTCATTTCATCAGTTCATTGGATAAACATACTAAGTCTCTTAAAACAAATTCAAAGAATTCCGAATAGAAAAATAATAGCTTTATAAAATCACACACCCTATAGAGCAGGGTAGAACTGCCCCTGTGGGCTGTAAGATATAACTCCTGACAGAGTAGAGAGCCTCCCTTTTCTTTCCCAGAGTGGTGCTGGTGGTTTAGAACTCCTGACCTTGTGGTCAATGCCCCCTTACGCCATCAGGCTTACGCATAAGAATGACTCCCTATGAAATGTTCAGAAAACCCAAAGGAGTTTAAACTTTGAAGCGGTATGCCACAGCAGTTGCAGATCTGAAATATGGGTCCATTTCACAAGGTACTTTCATCCTCAGCCTCACTCGCTCGGACCCTACGAGGTAGGTCCAGTTGTGACGTGAACAGCTCAGAGGCACTAGAAGAACATGTCCGCATGCCCAGCTATCAAAAGATATAGCTTCTAGGGTCTTAAAGGCTTGAAGGTAAGCAAGTGACCAACTCACTGAGAAGCAACATGTCCACATGGATGAGGCACACCAGCCTGTGTGATGAGATCAGGTATCAGGCATCAAAGACCCAGAAAAAAAAAATCATATCATTGTGAATGGGGGGAGTATGGAGTGGCGACTCAAAGCCCATCTGTAGACAAGTGGATATCCCCTTATAGAAGGGTCTTGTGGAGGAGACGAGCCAGTCAGAGAGCAGTGTCGAACCGATGAAGCATATAACTTTCCTTTAGTTCTCTAATGCTTCCCCACCACCACCACTATCATGACCCCAATTCTTACAAATCCAGCTAGACCAACGAATGTACCCAGGTACAGCTAAGAGCTGGAAACACAGGGAATCCAGGAGAGCTAAGCCTTCAAGACTGATAGTGAGTGTAGTGATGCAGGGGGGTGGGGGGAGTAGAGAAAGGGGGAACCGATCACAGTAATCCACATATAGCCCCCTCCTTGGGGGATGGACAATGGAAAAGTGAGTGAAGGGAGACATTGGTCAGTGTAAGACATGAAATAATAATGATTTATAAATTTTCAAGGGCTCATGAGAGAGAGAGGGTGGGGGAGGGATAGAAAAAATGAGGAGCTGATACCAAGGGCTTAAGTAGAAAGAAAACGTTTAAAAATGATGATGGCAATAAAGGGACTAATGTGCTCAACCCCATGGATGAATGGATGGATTGTGATAAGAGTTGTATGAGCCGCTAATACCAATGATTTTTTTTAAAGAAGAAAGAAAATACCCCAAACCTCCAAGACCCAAACTTGATTAGGACAACACTCTCTGCACACCATCAGAGAGGATCCCCGAAGTCCCACCCCACCCACCTAAGACATGTGGGCCCGGACAGAGGCTGGGATAGCTGTGTTCAGATCATGGCAATTCTACATGGGTGACCTGCAAGCATTAAATCAGACCTCAGTCTCCTTGTCTAGGGGGAGGGGAAAAGGCTAGGGAAATGGCCCCTCCCTCACAGGTTGGCACGAATAGTAAATGACCTTTCTAAAGCTGCCTTCTATGGTGCTTGCCCTCAGTGACACAGGGAGGGGCAGGGCCCCCACAGTGTGAACACAGAGGGACTGCATCCATTTCCAAAGCAATAATAAAGCTGACTAAGCTCCAGGCTGCTTTTTACCATCCCCACACACTGGCATTTCTACATAATGACAGCCACAAATGTTTTACCTCTGCCCTGCTGACTACTCCTTCCCATCCTCCCACCCCCATCCATGCTGGGAATGCCCACGCCTACCCCACATGAGGCACCCCATAGATTCCTGAAATAGGCATGAATGCTCTCTTCTCATTAAATGTTAGTTCAATTACACATCATGGTCTCTCACTCCTACAAAGTTCCTGGGGGGGG